>JARWLF010000247.1:0-21442 GCA_029853055.1 Scenedesmus sp. KT-U
GGATAAAAACGGAACCTACCAAGCCGCGCAGGCGATCAGATCAGCTTTAACAGCAGCGGAAATGGTAGAAGATGGTAGGGCCGCCGAGGGGTATAAATGGACGTCGCCCTCTCACGGCGAAAACAGGGGTTCGAGTCCCCTAGGGAGCGCCACCCGGCCGATCGCGCCGTCTGATCCGCCGAAAAATCAGTCTTCCGTCCGCACCGGGAACAGCCGTATAATTGGATGGATTCGAAAGGGGTACGCCGACGCCGTGTCGCGCCGGAAGAAGGGCTGCGGCGCGCGGTCTCGCGAAGGTGCACGCATTGACCTTAGTCGGTCTTCACGTGAGCACGCGCGATGGCCTTCGCCTGAAACAAGTTCGCGATGACCACCCACACGACGAACGGCGCTCGCAGCCGCGCGACCGCCGTGCTGTTACCGGTCGCTTCAATGGCCACCTCGAGCGTTCTTCGCAAGCCTCCAGCGCGGCGCGGTTCATCTCCAGCCGGCTATCCCGCCGGAACACGCCGTTGCCTCAGATCAAGACCTCGTCGCAATATGGAAGCATGCAGATCTTGTTTTGCATTCCTGCCTGCCTGGACGTAAAAGGCACAATACGAAAGTCGGGTATGGCACGACACCTGCGGATCCGCGCCCGCACCGCAGCCAAGCATGTCGCAGTGAGAGTTCGATACAAACTCCAACTCGCGGCACATCGGGGTTACCACCTGCGTGTTCCAGAGCCTCCATTCCGGATGCTCGCAGTTTACGCCGCGGGCGAGAACGCTGCATCGGGACATCGGCTCCGTGATCATCATACTAATCGACAAGCTACCGGCGCGCCTCGATAGCGAGATCACGCGAAGGATCGAAGGTCGTCAGTCGCTTCCCACACTTGAGCGCTATCACCTGCATCGTCGGCATTTTACAGAACAATCGATGGATCGCCCAGCGAGGTTCATGACGCTGGAAACCGACGTCGGCTTGCGCGATGATCCCACCGTCAGCCTGTTGGTGAAGGAGCCCCGATGAACGCTTGGGACAGCTGATCGGTCGTCGGCGTGTGTCAGCGACACCGCGCTGGTGCCGTGGTCCACAAGCGCCCCGTTTTGAGCTAGAGTCTGGCCCGGCGAAGAAGCCGTCTATGGATGTCACTACATGAGCTCAGCAGTTACCAACTACGCCCACCTCTACTCCCGTGGCTACTACGCCCACGCCGCCGGGGTGGCGTCATTTGATGTCTCGCGTTTGCCGCCGATCGTTGCGGCGACGGCCTCGCGGCATGGTTGTCGAGTGCTCGACATCGGCGGCGGTAATGGTGCGCTGGCGATGGCTCTCGAAGGGCACGGAGTTCAAGCATTAACGCTCGATGCGGCTCAGCGAGAGGCTCCCGATTTTATCCATTTTGATTTGGCGAAATATCATGCGGTCACAGCGTGCCGAACGCGCGACTTAGTTGTCGAGCGCCTCAGCGAAACCTATCTCGCAACGTGCTTTGACGTCGCCGAGCACATTGACATTGAGCATATCTCCGACTTTCTGCTGAACCTTGCAGCACTCGCCGATCAGGAGCTAATTCTGTCGGTATCGACCCGACCGAGTTCTGCTGCCAACCGCTATCACGCGAGCATTCTCCCGATAGAAACCTGGCAGCGCCTGTTTGCACTGGCCGGCTTTGCGAGTGCGCCTCATTTCGAGCTGCAGGCGCTGCGATCAGATCATCGCTTCTTCGGAGCCGATGAGAACATTGCCGCCGTGGCGTACTGGCAGCGCCGCAATCCGTTTCGAGACGAGCATGGCTCCCATCAGCACTACCTTCTGCTGACGCGAGACCTGAAAGCGTCTCCGCTCGATGAGGGCCGACTGCGCCGATCAGTTCGCGACGTGACGGATACGACCTATCGCCATCTCAAGCGAGAGATGGTCGCCGGCACCGAGCTTCCGATCGTGAACTACCACGTCAACTTCATTCAGGACTGGTCGTTCGTCCGGTCCCTGATGGACATCTGGCCGGCAGGGCGCCTGCGGGTGGGGCTACGCCGAGATACCATCGCACAACCCTATCTTCAGCTGCTTGACGGCTTTCTTGACCGCGTGGGCTGCCCCTACGTCATCGGTCGATCGGTTCAGGAAGGGGTCGTTGCGATGGAGCGCTGGGGCGGCCTCAATGATGCTCTCGTCATGACCGCTACCGAGGGACTGCCTTCCATGACGCACGTGATGGCATCCCTATTGCTACTGGAGGCGCGCAAGCGTGGAGCACGGACGCTTTCCCTTCAACATGGCATGACAATCTCTCGCAATTTCGCCCCGGCCGCCGCTGTTGTCGGCGCCTGGGACGAGGGAAGCGCGAACACTATGCGCTCGCTGTTGCCGCAGAACGGCGCTTTGCAAGTTGAGTGTATAGGCTCACCGAAACTACTTGACGCCCTTCTTCCGCCGTCAAACTTTGCATTACAGAATCGACTCGGCGGTTTTGCAGCCAACTACAATAAGGTGATTCTTATTGGCTTGAGTCTACACTGGGCCGTGCACGTCCACGGTGCATCTGAGACCTATTCATGGATTGATCGACTGACGCGTGCCAATCCGGAAACTTTATTCGTGGTTCGGCCGCATCCTGACGACGGGTCAGTTTACGAGACGCCCGCGCTCCTTGAGCGGAGCAACATCGTGATAGCCGACGAAATGCTACTACAATGCCTTGACTGGCCGGTGGCGCGGCTTGTGCGGGCCGTGGACGGGGTGATCAGCACGTATTCGACTCTGGTCATTGATGCAGCAGCGGCCGGCAAGCCGGTGGTCCTGTTGCCCGCGCAGGCACACGCACAAGACGCTGCCAGCTTTTTTCCGGTCTCGCTGCCTTGGCCGGAAGGAGTGAACGCGCTCTCGGTGATCAGCGTGGACGAATGGTCGAGTGGTGCTTTGCCAGCAGTGTTGCGGACTCGGGCCGAACTTGCCCTCCGTCATGACACACCGTGGTTCGAGCCGAGCCGGGCGTGCTTGACGAGGCTGATAGAAGTTGCAAAAGCGATCCCGATGGGAGTGCCTGATGTGACCGAGCGATCGGTGGCTCATTTACTTATGACCGCCGCGCGCGGGCACTGCCTGGATGAGAATCCCCATCGAGATCGTGAACGTGTTTGCGGAGCGATTGCGCTGTTCGTCAGCGGCGGTGATCTAGTTTCGCGAGACTGATTGAGGTGGTCTACTGATCTGCTTTCGGAAGATTACGCTGCTCTGATCTAGCAGGTCGGTAAAGAAGTTGCACCCTCTCGGAGACGAAGCTGGAATTGTCACCTTTGTGGATGTAGATGTGCCTGACGAGGCGGCGTATCCCTACGGAGAGCGCCGCCTTGTGAACTTACCCGCCTAAATGGAAGTCATGGTGCCATCACTGTGGCTTTCCCGGTGGCAGGCACTATGGCTACGCAGCGTACCGAGGTAATCACCGGGGCGGCTGCGCGTCGCCGCTACTTGGAAGCGGAGAAGCTCGGGCTGGTCGAGGAGGCCTTCGCGTCCGGCGCGAGCGTCACGAAGGTTGCCCGTCGGGCGGGCGCTCGAGCGCGGCTGCCAGGATTCCCCAGGGTGCCGAGTGCATCACCTGGGATGCACCACGACGACCGCTTCGTGGTCGGCGTCGTCGAGGCTGATGACGATCTCTTCGACGAGGAGGCGGACGAGCCGCTGCCTAGACTAGTCTGGCATCGGTTCCCGGAGCGTTCCACGCACGAGGGAGGTCGAGAGCAAGGCTAATCAGCGCATCCCGATCGATGCTGGGACGCGCCGCCGCCTCCTCGTCGCAGCCGAGGAGACGGCGCTCGAGGGCGGCAACACGTTCGAGGGCGGCGTTCCAGCGGGCCTCCAGCTCTCGCACGACGTGCCGCTTGGCCGAATCGACGAGCTCATAGTGGCGCTCCGCGAGAGTAGCGCTGTACCGCGCCTCGTCGAGTTCCTTCTCGATGGCGCGGCGAACCTCGCCCGTCGCTTTGGCCTCTTGCTCGGCGGCGAGGATTGCAGCATCGCCTGCATGGCCCGAGATGGCTTTCAGGACCATGCCTGCGGGTCGATGTCGTTCATCTTTGCGGTGACGATAAGGTCGTACATGAAGGCGGCGCGGTCGCCGCCGCGGTCCGAGCCGGCGAAGAGCCATGCCGTGCGCCCGAGGGCGACGCCGCGCAGAGCGCGCTCGGCCGCATTGTCCGCGACGGAGGTTCGGCCATCGTCGGGGAAGCGAACGAACCCGTCTCAGCGGGTGAGCATGTAGTCCATCGACTTGGCGACGTGGGCATGCTTCTACATTGCCGCGCGCTCGCGGCGCATGCAGACCTCGAGATCGGCGACGACGGGTGCGACATGTTCGCGGCGGAAGGCGAGACGCTCGTGTGGGGAGCGGCCGTTGATCTCCCGTTCGAGCGCGAAGATCGGGTCGATGCGGCGGACGGCCTCGAGCGCGAGTGGCGAGATCGGCGGCGCGCCCGGTCCTCGTCGCGCGCTCGCGGCGATATCGGCGAGGACGAAGAACTTGCGCCGGGCGTGCGCCAGACAGAGGGCGCCAGTGACCGGCCCGGGTCTTTGGTCCGGTTCGTAGAGCTTGTTGTAGCCCGCATAGGCGTCGGCCTGGAGCAGGCCGGTGAAGCCGGCGAGATGCTCGTTCGGATGAGCGGCCGATCGGTCCCGCGAACTCGCCAGCTTCGAACTTCGCGACCCGTCCGCGGATGAGACACAAGCCTGAAGAGATCGTGACGAAGCTGCGCCAGGTCGACGTGCTGATGGCGCAGGGGCAGAGCGTGGCCGACGCGGTGCGCTCGATCGGCGTCACCAAGGTGACCAATAGTCGCTGGCGCGGAGTACGGCGGGCTGAAGTCGGATCAGGTGCGCCGGATGAAAGAGCTCGAGATGGAGAACCAGCGGCTCCGGAAGGCGGTCGCCGATCTGACCCTCGACAAGTTGATCCTGGCCGAGGCCGCCAAGGGAAACTGTTGAGCCCCGCGCGTCGGCGCGCCTGCGTCGAGCACGTGATGCTGGTCCTGAACATCTCCGAGCGCCGCGCCTGCCGTGCGCTCGGGCAGCATCGCTCGACGCAGCGCAAGGCGCCGCGGGGCCGGGAGGACGAGGAGCGGCTCACGGCAGATCTGATCGAGCTGGCGCGTCGATACGGCCGCTACGGCTACCGCAGGATCAACGCGCTGCTGCGCGACGCCGGCTGGCTCGTGAACGGCAAGCGCCTCGAGCGGATCTGGCGGCGCGAGGGCCTCAAGGTGCCCGCGCGGCAGCCCAAGCGCGGGCGGCTGTGGCTGGCCGACGGCTCGTGCGTGCGGCTCCGGCCGGAGCGCCGCGACCACGTCTGGTCCTATGACTTCGTCGAGGACCGCACCCATGACGGACGGCGCTACCGCATGCTCAACGTCGTCGACGAGTTCACCCGCGAGTGCCTCGCCATCCGGGTGGCTCGCAAGCTCAGGGCCGTGGACGTCATCGACGTGCTCTCGGAACTGTTCGTCCTGCGCGGCGTGCCGGGCCACGTGCGCTCGGACAACGGCCCCGAATTCGTGGCCGAGGCGGTCCAAGCCTGGATCGCAGCGGTCGGCGCCAAGACGGCCTACATCGCGCGGGGCTCGCCGTGGGAGAACGGACACGTGGAATCCTTCAACGCTCGCCTCCGGGACGAGCTTCTGGACGGCGAGATCTTCTACAGCCTCCGGGAGGCGCAGATCGTGATCGAGAGCTGGAGAAAGCACTACAATGCCGTCCGCCCCCACTCTTCGCTCGGCTACAAGGCGCCCGCGCCGGAAGTCGTCGTACCTCGTCACCCCGCCTGGCCGGCTGCGCAACCCCGACCAGCTCCGCCGGCCAGGCTGCCCATGGCGAAAGCCACGGCGCTGAACTAACATTCTAACCGGACCACCTTGGTGGGGGCCGATCATTGCGCGATGACGAGCACCGCGTCCTCGAGATCAATCGTCCCGAACGCAGCGCGCGCAGGCGCAACGGGAAAGACGACATGCTCGACGCCGAGGCCGCGGCGCGCGCGATTCTCTCGGGCAACTCGGCGGCCGAGCCGAAAGCCGGCAACAGCTCCGGCGAGATGATCCGTCATCTCAAGATCGCGCGAGACGCCGCCGTCAAGGCCAAGCAGCAGGCCATCTTGACGATCAATGCCATCATCGTCGGAGCCCCTTCCGATCTGCGCGAGCGCCTCAATGGCATCTGTGGTCGAGTGGCGCTCGTTCGCCACCTGGCGCACTTCGGCCGGGCACGATTATCTCGACCACCGCGTCGGCCAAAGCGGCGCTCAGAGCGACGGCGCGACGTTGGCTCGCGCTCCACGAGGAGATCGCCCAGCATGACCGGGAACTCGACGCCCCCGTCTCCGTTACCGCGCCGCAGCTCACCGCAGAACAGGGATTTGTAAAGGTGGCCGCCGCCGAACTCCTGCTTCTCGCGGGTGACAACCCGGAGCGCATTCGTTCCGAAGGCGCGTTCGCCACGCTATGCGAAGCCTGCTCGATCCCGGCCTTCAGCGGACGGACGACTCGCCACCGGCTGAACCGAGGCGGCAATCGGCAGACCAACGCCGCTCTCCACTGCATCGTCGTCATCCGGATGCGAGGCCACGAGCCGACCATCGATTACGTCGCCCACGGCATGAAGGAAGCAAGGACCAAGCCGGCGGTAATGCACTGCTTGAAGCGGTACGTAGCACGGGAGGTCTTCGCGCTCGTGGGGCCGCGCAGCAAAGCCGGTCCTCGCCCCCCTTGACCGACATAGGAGCATTAACGCTCTGGCGGAGACGATCAACGGCCACTATAAAGCCGAGGTGATCCATCGACATGGCCCCTGGCGCAGCTTCGAGGCCGTCGAGTACGCTACCCCCACCTGGGTCGAGTGGTTCACCAATCGCTGTCTCCTGGCACCCCATCGGCAAAATTCCGGCAGCCGAGGCGGAGGAACGGTACTACGCCGCGCTCGACGAGGAGAGCATGGCCGCGCCACTCAAAGCAAACAGCCTCCGACGGACCCGGGCGGTTCACAAGCCCTCTACAGGTACCGTCTGACACATCGGCCTATCGCGACCCTTGTGCGCGGACGCGAGAGCAGATAGACGGACCGGACGGTGCCGCTGCGATGCCACGGGTTCTGGGATGCATGAGAACGTACTCGCTTCACGCTACTTAACAGCCTGCCGGCGGCGGGGACGATCAAAATATGCTCCGCGAAGGGCGGCACTCCGCCGACCATATGTGAACGGCGGACGCATCCACAACCGTGAGCAACCCAAACGGTGGGTTGAGCAATGATGCAAAAGTGGTTGCGCCGGGACGACTTCGATTCGGTGAGGCATACCGCCATGACCAATTCGATCGCCGACATCATTTGTGGTCTGCGATCCCGGACCCTTTGGAGCATGCTGGGTTGGCTGGACGTAAAGCAAAGGTACCGGCGTGCAGTCATCGGTCCTTTCTGGATCACCTTAAGCATGGGCTTTATGGTTCTCGCACTAGGGTTTGTGTATTCGTCACTTTTTGGCGTGCCGACCGAGGACCTGATTCCGTATCTCACTGTGGGATTTGTAATTTGGGCATTCCTCGCTAACATGATTACCGAAGGATCGACAGTTTTTATCTCATCTGAGCAACTAATCAAGCACGGAAACGTGCCGGTAACCCTGCACGTTTACCGATTGCTTTATCGTAATTTGATAATTGCGTTGCACAATGTTGTAATTGTTTTGGCAGTCTTTTGGTATTACGGGCTCGCATTGACATTACACACAGCGTGGCTGACTGTGACTATTCCCGTCGTGACGGGGATTATGTTCATGGTTGCCCTAGTCATTGGAGCGGCTAGCACACGCTTTAGAGATTTATCACCTATCGTCGCAAGCATCGTTCAGGTTATCTTCTTCGTTACTCCGGTCCTTTATCGGCCGGAGATGCTATCGCCCGATCGGAGGATTGTTTACCAGCTGAATCCATTATATTACATCCTGGAATCCCTTCGGCGTCCGCTGCTTGGGCAACCTATGTCGATAGATATCATCCTCGCTATATTTATAATGCTTATAGTAAGTTGGCTCCTAGGGGTGGCCTTCTTCTCGCGTGTACGCTCCCGCATAGCTTACTGGCTCTGAATCATGAGCATCATGTCGTCAGACCAATCAACAGCTCCGCAAAGTCCTGCCATTTCCTTGGACAGGGTGCATGTATCATTCCCAATCTATAGTGCCTTCGGGCGCTCGTTCAAGCGATCTCTTCTCTATGTATCCACGGGAGGCACGATTGGCTTGTCCGACAGCGATAGATTGAGCGTGCTGGCGTTGAATGACATCACCCTCTCGTTGACCAGCGGCGATCGACTGGGAGTGATCGGCCACAATGGCGCGGGCAAGACGACTCTGCTGCGACTTATCGCAGGCGTTTACGAGCCGGTAGCCGGCACGATTCGGTGCCACGGGCGGGTTGCGGGGTTATACGACCTCACGCTCGGTATGGATATGGAAGCCACCGGGCTCGAGAACATCGTCATCCGTGGGATGCTTCTTGGTCTTTCCCGAGATCAGATCAATGCGAAAATGAATGAGATTATCGCCTTCACCGAACTGGGTGACTATATTCGCCTTCCAGTGAAGACGTATTCGTCCGGCATGCTGCTTCGGCTCGGCTTCGCGATATCAACGGCCACGGATGCAGACATACTTTTGATGGACGAGTGGGTGTCCGTTGGTGATCAGGCATTTCAAAAGAAGGCCGAGCAGCGACTGAAGGATCTAGTGAATCGTACGCGTATATTGGTCCTGACTTCGCACTCGTTATCGCTCATCGAAGAGACGTGCAACCTCTGTCTTTGGCTTGATCGTGGTCAAGTGCGGGATTTTGGTTCTGCACAAGCCGTTATGGCAAGATACCGATCGCAAGCGGATAGCTGATGCAAACGTTGGGATGGCCGTAGACATGGAACGCATGCACTTCGCAGACTCGGAGAAGTATAGCGCGCTAGAAGCTGCTATCCATTTGCTCCGCTATTCTGTCGTGAAGAAGTTTTGTCCGGGAAAACGAGTGCTTGACATCGCTTGCGGAGAGGGTTACGGATCCGCTTTGATGGCTGATTGGGGCGCTGCCCACGTAGATGGCGTCGACATTGATGAAAGTGCAGTCTTAGCGGCTCGTCGGCTTTTTAGCCGCGATAACGTTTTTTTCCGCACTGCGAGTGGCGAGGACGCCTTCTCAGCGCTCGAACAGAACACCTACGATCTTATCGTTTCGTTGGAGACATTGGAGCACGTCACCAATGTCGATGCGTACCTAGAATCACTTGCAAAGTTGCGGGCTGAGGGCGGCATTGTAATCATTTCTTGTCCGAATGATCATTGGTACTACGGCGATGGACCCGGCAACCCATATCACAGGCGCCGTCTCACATTTGATGAATTCAGGATTTTGACCGAGCGTCACCTAGGTGAAGCCACGCAATGGCGTTTCGGAACTTTGTGCGTCGGTTTTTCTATAGTCGACCAAGAATCATTGGATGTCCGTCCGGAGTCAGGGAGCATTGGCTACGCGACGGCACCTCTTGCCCATATTTTGCCGAGCGGAGCAGAAGCAGCTGCCGATGCAGCTTCGGTGGGATTTTACTTGGGGATGTGGGGAGGGCATGGCCAGGATCTTGATCTATGCTTCGCAGGGTATCCAGCTAGCATGGACCTGGGGCGGCAGGTTCTCTTTCCTCCGGATCGCGCCTGGGGCGTTCCCAACGACTATTTGGATCGCCTACAGAGCTCCTTGACAAGCCTGCGACGTGAGCTCTCGGTTGCAAAGGATCGCCTACGAGCGTCGGCGTCCGACGCGAGGAGGTGGAGGTCCGAACTGCACCTCATGGAGATGAGCATTGCCGAGCGGGTTAGGGATGTCCTCACAACTGCAGGAGAATCGCTCGAAGTCGAGAGCTTTTCGAACGACTCCGCTGCAGTCCAGGCACTCGTCAATTCACTGATTACGAAGACACGGCAATTCGACGAAGAGAATCAAATAATCAAGGCCGAAGGATTCGAGAGCAGTCGCGAGTTGCCTTGGCGAGTGATTCGGCTATGGAAACACCTACGTCGATTGATCCCTCGCCGTCTTCTGAATTTAACCGGTCGTCTCTTGCTGTCGAGGTAATCAGCTATGACTAAGTTTCACCCGGGCGTCACGTCTCTCATGTATCTGTCATCGCCTACACATGCGCTTCTTGACGAGCGGAGGGGGTCCGCCTGCGGAGGAAACATCGGGATTCATGGAGAGAGCTTGACCGTGCTCGTTCTCTCTCTCAATCGCGCTGCTTTGACTTGCAAGCTCCTTAGCTCGATATCTGTCATGGTGCCGGGCTTTGCCGGTGAGGCTCTTATCGTCGATAATGGTTCTGACGATAGCGAGCTGAAAATTCTATATGAAATGCTTGAAAGCTTGCCATATAAAGCTAGGATTCTTGAGTTGGGCGAAAATTTTGGAGTTGCTGGTGGGCGAAATCGTGGAGCAATTGCCGCGAAGACTGAATGGATACTGAGTTTGGATAACGATATTTATCTCAAATCGAATCCACTACTTTCGCTGCAAAACGATATATCGATTCTTGGTTGCCATTTCATCACAATGAACCTCTTGAACGAAGACGAGACGACAAGCGCGATACGCGGGGGGCACCTGTATTTATCGCAGTATGAGAACGAGGTTCTAATCGGCGCCGGATCGGGAATTGACGGCGCGGTAGTCGCTCCTGAAGAGGCTGGTTTTCTTTGCACATTTATGCCGGGTGGAGCGTGTGCGTACCGACGCGATACTTTCCTGTCTCTAGGCGGCTATGATGAGGCCATGTTTGTTGGCTTTGAAGATATTGAGTTCTCCGTACGAATATTCCGGGCGGGAATGAAGGTTGGTGCAAACGACGCTCGCGCATTTGTACATAACCACCCGAAGCCAACAACCGAAAGCGACTCAACTTACGAGCATAAGCGATTTGCGAACGACCGGCTCCGGGCTTCGGCGACGCACTTCGAACAGAAGCATGGATATCGTGTTTGGACTGATTCAGTGGCAAAGTGGGTGGAGGCCCGCCGCGGCGATTTGCTCGACAACGCTGATGAGCCTGCGTCGCGAGCTAAACAGTCAATGCGGAAGCCTCAGGTAAGTCTTGTTGTTGACTGTTACGGATGGGCACTTGATAACATCAGCAAGAGGATTGTTGATCACTTGAGCGACGAATTCGACTTTGAAACCATATCTATGGTAGATATCGGTGATGATGGCATGATCGCATTTATGATCCGTGACATGGATCTCTTGCACTATCTTTGGAGACAGCCATTCCATAACGCCCTGATGGGATCCAACCGTGTTAAACAATTACTCGGATCTAGCTATGAAGACATTTGTGTTTCGCCGCGCCCGATCTCATTTTCAATTTTTGATCACCTTTTTATGGATGAAGCTAGTCTTCGGGAGAGAGAAAAAACGATCTTTGCAAAGTGCGCTGCCTATAGTGTCTCCTCCCAAAAACTCCTAAAGGCTTATAGCGCTATCCCAGCCGTCCGGCCGCCGGACAGTGTTATCACTGATGGCGTTGATCTGAAGGCGTTTTCACCAAAAAACCTCGGGCGCTTTTCATCCCTGGCAAGCAGACCAATACGAATCGGTTGGGTTGGTAATAGCGCCTGGGGCGACGGAGTTTTCAACGACGCGAAGGGATACAATAGCATTCTGCAGCCAGTATTTGAAATGTTGCGGTCGTTGGACATCGCCTTTGATCCGCACATTATTGATCGCCAACGCGAGTTTCGACCCCACGAAGAAATGCCAGCCTTCTACAGTGAGATCGACGTTCTTCTTTGTACCTCGCTGGTTGAGGGTACGCCGAACCCGGTTCTGGAGGCAATGGCTTGCGGTGTTCCGGTTGTGTCCACAGACGTTGGCGTTGTATCCGAGGCCTTCGGGCCGCTGCAAAGGCAGATGCTCGTCGAGAGAAATCCCAAGTCCTTCGTTGCTGCCTTATCGCGGCTGCGGAATGAGAGTGGACTTCCGGAGCAACTCAGCTCTGAAAACGTCGTCGGTATACAACATTGGTCATGGGCGACACGCGTCGAAGGCTACAGATATCTCTTTCGCCGAGTTCTATCGCGTAGCTCTCAACTGATGAACGGGTGTGTGTAGGCGCATGATAAGATCGAATTGTCCATGAAGGAGGGGCGGACAATGACCAGTTATTTGATTACTGGTGGAGCTGGTTTCATCGGCTCTCATCTGTGCGAGACCCTCTTGCGGAACGGACACGCTGTCCGTGTGCTGGACGATCTCAGCAGCGGCAAGACGTCCAATCTTCCGCAATCCGCCGATCTCGTGGTCGGCGACATTCGCGATCGCTCGGCCGTGCGCGCGGCGATGGCGGGGGTCGAGGGGTGCTTCCACCTCGCTGCCGTCGCCTCCGTGACGCGGAGCGTCGAGGAGCCGGCCCTCACGGCGGGCGTCAACATCCAGGGCACGGTGGAGGTCTTCGCGGCGGCGCTCGAGGTCGGCGTCCCCGTGGTCTACGCCTCCTCGGCCGCCGTCTACGGTCGTTCCGGCGAGCCCGGCGCGCCCTTGGCGGAGGACGCGCCCCCCCAGCCGCTCTCCCCCTATGCCACCGAGAAGCTCGCCAACGAGCATTACGCCCGCGCGCTCGGCGAGACCCGCGGCCTCAGGAGCTTCGGGTTGCGCTTCTTCAACGTCTATGGTCCTCGTCAGGACCCGAATTCTCCCTATTCGGGCGTGATCTCGATCTTCATGGATCGCGCCGCGGCTGGGGTGACGATCACGATCCTCGGAGACGGCGAGCAGACGCGCGATTTCGTCCACGTCTCGGACGTCGTCTCCTTTCTGGATGCCGCGATGACGCGGGCGTGCGCGTCGGCTCCGGTCGCCAACGTGGCGACGGGGCGTGCGGTCACGGTCCGGCATCTCGCGGAGACGATCGCTCGGCGCAGCGGCGTGGACATCGTTCACGCGCCGGCGCGAGGCGGCGACGTGCGCCATTCCTGCGGCGCGACGCGAACGGCGGAACGCCTTCTGGGCACGAAAGCCGCCATTTCCCTCGAGAATGGGCTCGATACGCTATGACGACGCGGCGTCCTCGTGTGATGGTGGTGATCGGCACGCTGGAAGTCGGCGGGGCCGAGATGGATCTCGTGCGCAACCTTCCCGCGATCGACCGCGAGAAGTTCGAGGTCGTCGTCTACACCTTCACGGCGCCCGGCCCGCTCGCAGCCACGATGGAGGCGGCGGGCATCCCGGTCCATCACGACGTCGCGCGTCGTCCGGGGGCAGTGGCGGAACGGCTCGAGCGCGAGGCCGCCGCGGACGCCTCGGATTCAGACGCCGCGCCGCCCCCCAGCCGAGGCTTCCTGTATCGCACGGCGCGCTCGATCGTGCATCGCCTCCTCTGGCGGGCGCCGAAAGACGTCGTCTCGCTTTATTGGAAAGCCCGGAATCGCCTCGCGCTCGGCAAGGAATTCATGAAGGTGATCGCGCCGATGGCGCGCTTCATCCGGGAGCATCGGATCGACGTCGTCCATTGCATTCTGCCGAACGCCTATTTCTACGGCACCATCGCGGCGCTGTTGTCGGGGCGCACGAACATCGTCATGAGCCGCCTGTCCCTGAACCATTACCAGAAGACGATGCCCTTCTACTTCACCGCCGAGCGCAGATTCCTGCATCGGTTCGTGAAGGTCGCGGTCGGGAACGCGAAATCCGTCCTCGACGACCTCGTCGAGGAGGGTATTCCCGAGCGCAAGCTCTTCCTGCTCTACAACGGCATCGTCGTCGACGGGTATCGACCCTCGGCCGAGCGACGCGCGCGGGCGCGGGAGATGCTCGGCCTCGCCCCGGAGACGCTCGTCGTCACGGCCGTCGGAAACCTGCATCCGTACAAGGGGCACGCCGATCTGATCGCGGCCGTGGCGCGCATCGCGGACGACCTGCCGAGCCCGTGGCGGCTCCTCATCGCGGGCAGCGATCGGGCCGGGCACGAAGCGGTGCTGCGGCGCATGATCTCCGAACTCGCCCTCGAGGAGCGCGTGATGCTGCTCGGCCATCGCGACGACGTGCCGGAAATCCTCGCCGCCGCCGACATCCACGCGATGCCTTCCCACGAGGAGGGCCTGCCGAATTCTATCATCGAGGCGATGGCGTCCGGGCTGCCGATCGTGGCGAGCCGTGTCGGCGGGATACCGGAGCTCGTCGTCGAGGGCGAGAACGGTCTCCTCGTCGAGCCTCGCGATCCGGACGGCCTGTCCGCGGCGCTTCTCGCGCTCGCGCGCGACCCCGATCGTCGTGCACGCATCGGCGCGGCGAACGAAGCGCGCGTGCGCGCCCATTTCTCGCTCGAAAGAAGCGTCGCGCGGTACGAGGAGCTCTACGAGAGCCTCACGAAGCGGGCCGGCCGGCCGATCCTTCTGCGATCCTTCGGTAAAGCGCAGCGTAGCGCCGCCTGACGGACTCGATCCCGAAGCGTTCGGCGATCGCACGCTGCGCATCCGCGTGGCCGGCCGGGTCGACGAGTGCGGTCTCGAGCGCGCGCACGCAGCCCGCCGCGTCGCCGGCGTCGAAGAGGTGCGATTCGGGCAAGCCGATGAGGGGGACGTCGCCGACGCGGCTCGCCACGACGGGCTTCCCCATGGCGGCCGCCTCGATCACCGTCATCGGAAAGGCCTCGCCGAAGGACGGCAGGACGATCGCGTCGCACGCCGCGTAGACGCGCTCGATGTCCGGCTGGGCTTCGAGGAGGGTCGCGTGCTCCAGAAGACCCGCCGCGGCGAGGCGCTCGCGCAACCTCGGCGCCGTGCACGAGCGGCCGACGAAGACGAGGTGGAGCGTCTCTCGCAGCCGAGCGTCCGCGGCGACCGCGTCGACCAGGAATTCGTGCCCCTTGCCCGCTTCGAACCGCGCCACCATGCCGAGCACGCGGCGCCCTGGAGCAGGCGCGATCCGCGGGTCCGGCAGCGCGGCTGCGGGCGAGAAGCGAGCGAGATCCACCCCGTTCGGCACGACGATGCCGCGTTCTGACGCGTAGCCCTGCGCCTCGTGCAGTCGCCGCGCGGCCTGCGAGACGTACACGATCGCGCTCGGGACGATCCGCGACAGGACGGCGCAGCCGCGGTTCACGAGCCGTGTCGTCGCCTTCGCCTCGCCGGGAACGAGATGGGTGTTGTGGATCGACCAGACGATCCGCGCGCCGGATCCGAGGGCGAGCACGGATGCGAGATTGGCATGATACATCCATGCGTGCACGACCCGAGGCCGCACCTGCCGGACGATCCTCCGAACGTGACGCACCAGCGCCGGATCGAGCCGCCCGCGCCGGCTCGGGCCGGCATGGAAGCGCTCTTCGTCGACGCGGAAGAACGGCTCGGCCGCCATCATCGTGCAGACGTGGTGGTCGATCTCGTCCCCGCCGTCGCGCACGAGGTTCGCCAGCATCGCCTCGGCGCCGCCTTGCTCCAGGCTGGTCACGAGGTGGAGGACGCGGATCGGCTCGCTCATGGTGCCGCGCGCGCCTCTCCGGGGCGCGGAGCGCCGATCGGCACTGCCGCCGGCCGAATCTTCTCGTAGGCGGAGAGGAGGCGCTCCGTCACGACCGCACTGGTGAACCCCTCGAGGATGCGCGCATGCCCCCGCTCGCCCATGCGCCGACGCAGATCCTCGGAGGCGACGAGACGCTCGAGCGCTCGGGCGAGCGCCTCGGGATCCTCCGGCGGCACCACGAAGCCTTCGATCCCGTCGCGAATCACGTGGCGGCAACCGGGCACGTCGGTGACGACGAGCGGCTTGCCGCAGGCCGCCGCTTCGAGAACGCTGCGCGGCATGCCCTCTCGGCTTCGAGCGGCGAGAACGGCGATGTCGCATGCATTCCAAGCGCGCGAGGCGTCGTCCGTCCGACCGTGCCAGACGACGCCCTCGCCGGCGCAGATGGCGTTCAGCACGCCCTCGTCGAGCGCCTCCGGATTGCCGGGGTCGATGTCGCCGTAGAGGTGCAGCTCCACCGCCAGGCCGCGGGCGCGCAGGAGCGCGTGAGCCTCGGCGAGGACGTCGATCCCCTTGGAGCGGATCATGCGGGCGAGGCAGCCGATCACGATCGGTCCGTCGGCACGGCGCGACGTCGGGCGGTATTCCTCCGGGTCGATGCCCGCGCCCGGCAAGAGCCGCGCTTCGGAGAGCGGCAGCCCCGCGCGTGCGAGGTCGGCGAGATCGTCCTCGTTCTCCGCGAGCGCGATCCAAGGCCGCTTTCGCATCGCCATGCGAACCGCGCCCATCGAGATCCGGCGTGCGAGGCGGATGCGGGGCGCGTCGGAGATGAAGAGGTGGCCGAGACCCGTGAAATGAAACGCGAGCGGGCGCCCGGGCAGCGCCAAGGCCGCGAGCGAGCCGATGACGATCGGCTTCATCGCGACGAGGTGCAGCGCCTCGAGGCGACGCTCGCGTGCGATCGCCGCGAGCCGCCGCGCCGTCGCGAGCTGGTCCGCGACGCCGAGCGAGCGACGCCCCCAATCGAGATCGACGACCTCCACCCCCAAGGCGGCGAGCTCGCGGCTGCGCTCCGACAGACGCGCGATCACGGTCGTCTGGCGCGCCACCGAGCCGAGCGCGGCGATCAGCGGTTTGAAATGCGAGAGCGCGAACCAGTCCTCCGTGATGCACAGCCCGATCCGCTCGAAACGGCGGGTCGTGCCCGCGGGGCCGCGCTCCATGTCTCAGCTCCCCCCGAGCTCGCGCCGAGCACCGCCGCGAAGGGAGACCACGTTCGCCGAAGGCCGCTCCGCCTCCGGGACCGCGCGCGGCGCGACGAGCTGCAGCTCGCCCCTGACGGCGTCGTCGCGACCGTCTCGCGCGGCCTGTTCGAGACGCTCCAGCAAGGCGGTGATCGTCGCGAGATCCATCAGGCGAGCCGTTGCGACGAAGACGCCGTCCGCGCCGGACGGAACGGTGGTCTCGTCCTTCTCGAAGAGTTCCTCGAACAGCTTCTCGCCCGGGCGCAGACCCGTATAGACGATCGGGATGTCGATCTCCGGCCGCTTCCCCGACAAGGCGATCATCGTCCGCGCGAGATCGACGATGCGCACCGGCTCGCCCATGTCGAGGACGGAGATGCGACCGCGCTGATGCGGGCTCGAAACGCCGCCGGCGGCCGCCTGGAGAACGAGCTCGACGGCCTCGCCGACGGTCATGAAATAGCGGCGCATCTCGGGATCCGTCACCGTGACGGGACCGCCGGTCTCGATCTGGCGCCTGAACAGCGGCACCACGGAGCCGGTCGAGCCCAGCACGTTCCCGAAGCGGACCGTCACGAAGCGCGTGCGCACGCCCGACACGTCGAGCGCCTGACAATAGGCCTCCGCCGCACGCTTGGTCGCGCCCATCACGCTGGTCGGCCGGATGGCCTTGTCGGTCGAGATCAGCACGACGGCGTCGACGCCGGTCGCCACGGCGGCGTCCGCGACGTTGCGCGTCCCGACGACGTTCGTCATCGCCCCCTCGCAGGGATTGGCCTCGACGAGCGGCACGTGCTTCAAGGCCGCCGCATGGAAGACGAGGGCCGGTCGCTCCGCGGCGAGGAGCCGCTCGATGCGGGATCTCTCGCGAACGTCGCCGATGACCGCGCGTCTGGGGAGATCGGGAGCCTCCTCGGCGAGCGCGCGATCGATGCGATAGAGCGCGTATTCGGAGCTGTCCACGAGCACGAGACGCGCCGGCGCGAGGCGGGCGATCTGCAGGACGAGTTCGGAGCCGATCGAGCCGCCGGCGCCCGTGACGAGGACATGCCGCCCGGCGATCATCGCGCGGATGTTCTCGAGATCGAGCCGAACCGGCGGGCGCCCGAGCAGGTCCTCCAGCGTCAGCGCGGCGAGGTCCGGATCGTCGTCGGTCAGAGGCTTGGGGGCGACGCGCCGCAGCGGGAGACCCAGCCGCGCCGCGCTCGCCAGGAGATTCTGCATCCGCTCCCGATCGGCCGTCGGCGCGGCGAAGATCGCGGCGTCGATGGTCACGCCGGCCCGTGCGAGCCGCGCGACGATGTCCTCGAGCTCGGAGACGTCCCCGACGATCGGCACGCCGCGCACGTTGCGCCCGCGCTTCTGCGAGGTGTAGTCGATGATCCCCCGCACCCGATACCGGCGGGATCCCTCCAGACCATAGGTGCGGATGACGCGGTCGGCTTCGCTCGCGCTGCCCACGATCAGCACGTTCTCGCACCCGTCGGGATGGAGGTCGCGCGGGCGGACATGGGCGAGGCCCCCGTCCTTCAAGGCGCGATAGACGAGCCGCGGCGCGCCGACGAGGACGATCATCACGAACCAGGCGATCACCGGCGAGGTGCGCGGAAAGCCCTCGAGGCGGTTGACCAGGAAGAGCAGCGCCATGAAGGCGACGACGGTGACCGTCGCCGCAAGCACGATCGCGCGCAGATCGGTGATCGACGCGAACCGCCACATGCCGCGGCCGAGCCCGAACGCCCTGAAGACGATGGCGGCGATCGCCATGAACCCGAAGACCCAGGTCGCGATCACCTCGGTCTGCGGCAATTCCTCCACGCCGTAACGCGCGACGAGCGCCACGAGCAGCGCGAGCCCGGCCATCAGCGTGTCGTGCGCGCTCGCGAGGAGACGCTTCCAGGAGAAGAGCGAGCGGATGACGGGCATGCGACACGGTTTCGTTGGGCATCGCGCGGCTGCGCGGCGGATCATCCGCTATCACGTGAGGGGAGGAGAGGCAATTTTCGGCGGGCGAGGGGATCGCCCGCGCTCATCGTCTCGCATCGGCCATGGCGGCGATCAGCTCCGGACCGAGCCCGATCCGCCAGTGGAGCGGGTCCCACCACAGCGCGTCGTCCCGGGTGATGTCGGAGGGGACGCGGAAATCGACATAGGTCGCGCCGTGCCGCTCCGCGATGGCGCGGACGGCCTCCTTGCAAGCCGCCTCGCGCGCCGCCTCGCGACTGCCCGGCTGCGGCTGGGCCGTCACGTGCACGGGCATGAAAGCGAGCACGACCGTCGAGCGGCCGGCCAGCGGCTCGATCGCCGCGTCGAGCCAGCGGAGCGCCGGAAAATGCCACGCGGCGCGATCATCCGCCGTCGCCTCGTAGGGCGGATCGATCGGCCAGACGATCCGCTCGCGATCTCCCCACAGGTTCTCGCGCGCGCGATCGAGAGACCACGCCGCATCGCCCGGCGTGAAATCGCCCCATCCGTCGCCGTCGTAGCGCGCTTCCTCGAGACCGAGGGCGAGGCCGATCTGCCGCCCCGCCAGCTCGAGGCTCCTCCGGTCCAGCGTGTGCGCGAGCGCCGCCGCGCTGCCGTCCGCCCACAGCCATTCGGGCCATCCCCTCTCCGTCGTGCGCACCGCGTCCGCGTCCGGCGCGCACCAGACGCCGTCGAGGCCCACGATCAAGGTGCGCGGGCGGCCGCGCTCGGCGACGAAGGTTTCGACGATCCGCCATTGCTCCCAGGCCCGCCCGTCGTTGAGCGCGAGATTGGCGAAGCGCCCGCCGAAGGTCGCCTCGAGATCGACGGGACGCAGGAGACGGCTCGTCGACGTGCCGACGACGAGACTGTCGTGGCCCCCGTGGCGGATCACCTGCGGGTACATGTAGCGCTGATTCACGTCCATCAGCGGACGCGGCTTGGGGAGCCCGACGGGGGAGACCCCGTAGGGATCGAGGACGAGGAGCGCGGCTGCGACGAGCACGGCGGCGACGCTCAGAGCCCCCGCCAGGACGGCGAGAAACCGCCTCCAGCCGTCGGCGGCGGCGTCGCTCGCCGCTTCTGCGTCGATCACCTTGCCGGTCTCCGCCCCGCGCATGCTCGCCATCGACCTCAGAACTGGAAATAGATGAACGGCTCGGGCCGGCTGTCGCCGACGGCGATCACGGCGACGACGAGCCCGATCGCGACACACGCCGCGAGCATGCGGTGCGGACGCAGGTCGTTGAGCAGGTAGCGCGCGCTGGCCATCGGCACGACCGACAGGATCGCGGCGAGGCCTATGGCCGGCCAACCGGCGCCGCCGTCGAGGCCCCCGGCGCCGACGAGGCCCCCCAGCATCGCGCCCGCGGCCTCGAAATCCGCCGCACGGAACAGAACCCATCCGACGAGGACGAAGCCCATCGTCACGGCCCATGCTGCGAAGAAGGGCATTGGCGGGCCGACG
This sequence comes from Scenedesmus sp. KT-U, assembly GCA_029853055.1. Lineage (NCBI taxonomy): Eukaryota > Viridiplantae > Chlorophyta > Chlorophyceae > Sphaeropleales > Scenedesmaceae > Scenedesmus > Scenedesmus sp. KT-U. The sequence goes on from JARWLF010000247.1 coordinate 20,193, forward strand.
CGAGTCCACATTCTGCAGGCGATGAGCCCGACGCCGTGGAGAAGGCCCCAGGCGACGAAGGTCCAGCCGGCTCCGTGCCAGAGGCCGCACAGGCCCATCGTCGTCATCGTGGCGAGCGCCGTGCCGGTCCAGCCCTGCCGGCTGCCGCCCAGGGGAATGTAGACGTAGTCGCGCAGGAAACGCGACAACGTCATGTGCCACCGTCGCCAGAACTCCTGGAGATTGCGGGCGCCATAAGGGACGTCGAAGTTGACGGGCAGCCTGATTCCCATGACCAACGCGAGGCCCAACGCCATTTCCGAATAGGCCGCGAAGTCGAAGAACAATTGCAGCGAGAACGCGAGAGCGCCCGACCAGGCCGTTCCGAGCGCCGGCGTCTGCGTCGTGGCGAGCGCGAAGGCGGCGTCGGCGTAGGGGGCGAGCGCGTCGGCGATGAAGACCTTCTTGGCGAGGCCGACGCAAAACAGCGTCGCGCCCCGTCCGACGCGTTCCGACAGGCCGGGGCGCATCGGACCGCGATCGAGTTGCGGCATGAACTCGTCGTGCCGGACGATCGGACCGGCGACGAGCTGCGGGAAGAACGTGACGTAGAGAACGAAGCGGCGCAGGCCGTAGACCGGCGCTCGGCCCGCCTGGAAGTCGATGAGGTAGGAGACGATCTGAAAGGTGTAGAAGCTGATGCCGATCGGCAGGACGAGGCCGCTGCGCGGCAGCGCCGTCCCGGTCGCGGCTTCCAGCGTCGCCACGGCGAAGTCGGCGTACTTGAACAGCGCGAGAATGCCGAGATTGAGCCCGATGCCGACCGGCAGGAGGAATCCGGGCGCCGTCCCGCCCCCCTTTCCGATCAGCCGCACGAGAAGCCAGGTCGCGACCGCCTGTCCGAACAGCAACGGAAGGAAGCGGACGTCCCAGAAGCCGTAGAACACGGCGGACGCGAGGATCAGCATCCACTCGCGCCCGACGAGCCGCCGACGCAGCAGGAAGAAGGCGCCGAGCACGACGGGAAGGAAAGCGATGAGGAAGATCTGCGACTGGAAGAGCACGGCCCACCTCTGCGGCCCCCGTCGGTTAGCACGATCGGGTACAACTTAGAAGCCGCCGGCGACGCGCGACGCGGCCCGTCAGATCGATTGATTGTAGGCCCCCACCTCCGCGTTCTCCCGCAACACCCCGTCGAGGCTCGCGAACATCGCCCGCATGCGCGCCTCCGAGACCGGGCTCTCGACCACGACGACGAGCTCGGGCTTGTT
>JARWLF010000248.1:0-21405 GCA_029853055.1 Scenedesmus sp. KT-U
ATCACCCCACCAAAGCACAGTCCACCCGCCCGCCACCCCCGACCGGCATGCCGTGGAACTCCCGACCGGCTTGACGTGGAATCAGTGACCGGCTTGCGTGGAATGCGCAATCCTGGAGCGCGACGCGACGAAGTGGTTCAAGCCCGCGAAAGGGCAGTTCCAGATCTACTACAAGCTCGGCACCGAGCAGCCAGAGTACATCCCCGACTTCGTGGCCGAGACGGACGCGACCATCTTCATGGTGGAGACGAAGGCGCGCGCCGACGTCAACACCCAGGAGGTTCAGGCCAAGGCCACTGCCGCCATGCGCTGGTGCAAGTACGCTTCCGATCACGCGGCGAACGTAGGCACCAAGCCCTGGAAGTACTTGCTGGTGCCCCATGACGAAGTAGGCGAATCAAAGCGCCTTGTTGACTACCTGCGGTTCGAGGCTAGTGGCAAGTAATTGGCGACTGCATCGCGGATGCATCTGCGAAGCAGGGCCAAGTCTTCAATCAGCCCCAACCGCCTCAACTGCCCATAAAGTCCGCAATCAGCGGGCAGAACCGCGGGTAGTCGACCAGAAAGGCATCGTGGCCCTGCGGTGAGGGCAGGCTGGCGAAGTGGACGTCGGTGCCGCCGCGGCGCAGGCCTTCGGCGATCTGGGCCTGCTGTTCGATGGGGAACAGGATGTCGGTCTCGACGCCGATCACCAGCGCCTGCTGCAGGCGGATGCGGGCGAGGCCGCGCAGTACGCCCTGCTCGCCTTCGCCGCCGCCGGGGGCGTAGTCGGCGCTGTCGAACCAGTCCATCGAGCGCGACAGGTAGAGGTAGCAGTTGGGGTCGAACTGGCGGATGAAGCGGCGGGCGTGGCCTTCCAGGTAGCTTTCCACCTGGAATTCCTGCCCGAAGGGGTCGTCCTCGCGCAGCTCGCTGTCCAGCCGCACGCGGCCGAAGCGTCCATGCCATTCGATGGCCGAGCGGTAGGTGAGCACGCCCAGCTTGCGGGCGATGCGCATGCCGGATTCCGGGTACACGCTGTCGCTGTAGTCGCCGCCGTTCCACAGCGGATCGAGCCGGATCGCCTCGCGCTGCAGCGAGCGCACGGCTATCGAGAAGGGCAGGGCGTGGGCGGCGCCGCAGACGTTGAGCATGCGCCGCGCCTGACCGCCCTGCAGCAGGTAAGCCAGAGCAGTCATGCCGCCCATCGAGCAGCCGACCACGGTGTCGAGCTGCTCGATGCCCAGCCCGCGCACCAGCGCCAGGGCGGCGCGGGCGCCGTCCTCGATCGAGAGGTCGGGAAAGCCCAGCCGCCAGGGCTGGCCGGTTTCCGGATTGATCGAGGCCGGGCCGCTGCTGCCGCGACAGCTGCCCAGGGAGTTGACGCAGACCACGAACCAGCGGTCGGTGTCGATCGGCTTGCCGGGGCCGATCATCGGCTCCCACCAGCCCGGCTCCGGGTCGTCGACATGGCTGGCGGCGTGCGCGCTGGGCGACAGCCCGGTCAGCACCAGCACGGCGTTGTCGCGTTCGGGCGAGAGCCGGCCCCAGGTCTCGTAGGCCAGGCGGCCGCCGCGCAGCTCGCCGCCGCGCTTCATTGGGAAGGGGCTGGGCAGCTCGAACCAGCGGGTGGCCGGCGGGATGAACTCGGTCACGGCAGCAGGCGGTCGATCTGCACGCGGGCGCGGCCGCTGGCGACTTCGACCGGCGAGACCAGGCCCTCGAGATCGCCGCTTTGCGGCACGGCATTGCCGCTGGCCGAGATGCGGGCGCCCACGGTGACCTGCGTCTGGGTGGTGAGATCGAGGCCGGCGACCATGCCCATGCTGGCGTCCAGCACCACGGTGGCGGGAAGCGATGCCGCCGACAGGCGCTGGATGGCGAGCGGTGCGCGCGGGCCTTCCACGGCGCGGGCGAACACGAACAGCACCGCGCCCTGCGGCACCTGCGCGGCCAGCGCCGGGTCGAGGCTGACTTCGACCTCCAGCCGGGGGCCGGGGGCTTCACCGGCGGCCGGCGTTTCAGGCGGCGCGGCCGCGATGGACGCCGGGGCGGGCATCGCAGTGGCCGGCAGCGGCTCCAGGCCGGCCATCTGCCGGGCCTGGTTGACCTGATTGCGGAGTGCGTTGAAGGCCTCGGCCTCGGGCGGCATCTCGGCTAGCAGGCCCTCCCAGATGCGGGCGGCTTCATCGGCGCGGCCGGTCTGGATGGCGGCCACGCCGGCCAGCCAGCGGCCCTGGCCGTGGCTGGGGTCGCGTTCCAGCGCGCGCTGCAGCAGGGCCAGCGGCTCGCCGCGCCAGCGTCGATCGTCGCTGGCCAGTACCTGTGCCTCGGCTTGACCCACCATCAGGTCGACGTTGTCCGGGTCCAGCCGATAGGCGCGGTCGAACGCTGCGGCGGCCTCACCGAAACGCTCCAGGCTGCGCTTGCTGCGGGCCAGCAGGATCCAGCCGTCGAGATCGTCCGGATTTGACTCAAGCCTGCGCTCCAGCGCGGCGAGGGCGGCGTCCATGGTCTCGGGCGAGGGCACCGCCGGCGCGCGCGCGGAGGCGTCCAGCGCCTGCGGCGTGCCCACCCCGAGGTAGATGCCGAGGCTGGCCAGCGGCAGCAGCAGCGCCAGCGACAGCAGCAGGGGCAGCCCGGCCCGCGGCGGCTGCTTGGGCTCCGTCGGCAGGGCCTGCAGGCGCTGGCGCAGCTCGTCGGCATCCAGTGCGCCGGCCGCGTGCGCGCTGCGCAATGCGCGGCGCTTGTCGGCGGCCGGGTCGTCCACCGGCGGGCGCAGCAGGGGCAGCAGCACGAAGGCCATCGCGACGAGCGTGAGGCCCGCCACCAGGATCAGGAACATGGGGCTTACCACTCCTCGTCGGGAACGGGTTTCAGCGGTTCGGCGCTCTCGTCGAGTGCGCGCTTGCGGCGGGCGATCACCACGCCGACGGTGATGCCGCCGGCCAGCAGCAGCAGCCCCGGGCCGAACCACAGCAGCCAGGTGCTGCGGTCGAAGGGCGGGCGATAGAGCACGAAGTCGGTGTAGCGCTCGGCCAGGAAGGCCTTGATCTCGTCGTCGCTCATGCCCTCGTGCATCAGGTTGAGCACTTCGCGACGCAGGTCCTGCGCGATCATGGCGTTGGAGTCGGCCAGCGATTCGTTCTGGCACATCACGCAGCGCAGCTGTTTGGTGAGCGCGCGGAAGCGGGCCTGCTCGGCTTCGTCGCGGAAGGGCAGGGGGTCGATGGCCCAGACCGGGAGCACCAGCAGCAGGAGCATAAGCATCGCGAGGCAGCGCTGCAGGCGGTTCACTGCGAACCTCCCTGCGCCTGCTGGATGCGCGGCAGGATCTCGCGCTGCACCGCGTCCCAGGTCAGCGGGCCGATGTGCTTGTAGAGCACGGTGCCGTCGGCGCCGATCAGGAAGCTCTCCGGCGCGCCGTAGACGCCGTAGTCGATGGCGGTGCGGCCCTCGTAGTCGACCGCGATCTCGGCATAAGGATCGCCATAGCGGGCCAGCCAGCGCAGCGCGTCTTCGCGCTCGTCCTTCCAGTTGAAGCCGACCACGGGCAGGGCGCCCGAGCGTGCCAGGCGCTCGACCACCGGGTGTTCGTCGCGACAGCCCGGGCACCAGCTGCCGAACACGTTGAGCAGGTAGGGCTGGCCCTTGAGATCCTGGCTGTCGACCATGCGCTCGGGCTCGTGCAGGGCAGGCAGCATGAAACCGGGCGCCACGCGGCCCACCAGCGGCGAGGGGATCGCGTTGGGATCGCGGACCTGGGCCAGCCAGATGCCAGCGCCGAGCAGGGTGGCCAGCGCCAGGAACGCCGCCAGCGGCAGCAGGCGCGCGATCATGCGCGGGCTCCGGAGGGCTCGGCGTCGGGCTTGGCCGCTGCGGCCCCATCGCTGGCGGGGCGCGTGGCCGGCACCCGCCGGAAGCGGCGATCGAAGGCCACCACGATGCCGCCGATGGCCATCAGCAGGGCGCCGAACCAGGTCCAGCGGATGAAGGGCTTGACGTAGAGGCGCAGGCCCCAAGCCTGGCCGTCGCCCAGCGGCTCGCCCAGTGCGACGTAGATGTCCTGGATCACGCCCGGGCGGATGGCTGCCTCGGTCATGATCTGGCCGCCGCTGATGTAGGCGCGCTTCTCCGGGTGCAGGGTGGCGATCTGGCGATCACCGTCGAACACCAGCACGGTGCCGCGATCGGCGTTGAAGTTGGGGCCTTGGCGGAAACCCACGCCCTCGAACTGGAAGCGGTAGCCAGCCATCTCGACGTATTCGCCCGGCTTGAGCGCCACGTCGCGCTCGACGTTGATGGCTTCGGTCAGCAGCGCCCCGGCCACGAACAGGCCAACGCCGAAGTGGGCGATCATCATGCCGTTCATCTCGGCGGTGAAGCGCTTGCCCGGGCCGGACTTGCGCAGGCGCTGCCAGGCGAACAGGGCGGTGCCCGCCAGTACCCAGGCAGCGCCCGCGGCGCCGGCCCAGGCCCGCAGGTTCACGCCATCGATCAGGATCATGGCGGCCACGGTGGCCAGCACGACGGCGACCAGCCCGACGGTGATCACCGGGACGAAGCGCGCGCCCTCCTCGCGCTGCCAGCGCGCGAACGGGCCGAACACCATCAGCAGCACCACCGGCGCCATCAGGGCGATGAAGAAGGGTCCGAAATAGGGCGGACCCACCGAGACCTTGCCCCAGTTCATCGCATCCGAGAACAGCGGATACAGGGTGCCGATCAGCACCATCGCAGTGGCGGCGGTGAACAGCAGATTGTTCATCAACAGCAGGGAATCGCGGGAGACCGGCGCGAACGGCTGGCCACGAGGGATGCCGCCCGAGCGCAGCGCGTACAGCAGCAGCGAGCCGCCGACCACGACCAGCAGGAAGATCAGGATGAAGACACCGCGCTCTGGGTCGGAGGCGAAGGCATGCACCGAGGTCAGCACGCCCGAGCGCACCAGGAAGGCGCCCAGCAGGGACAGCGAGAAGGCCGCGATGGCGAGCAGCAGGGTCCAGCCGGCGAAGCTGCCGCGCTTCTCGGTCACCGCCTGCGAGTGGATCAGCGCGGTGCCGACCAGCCAGGGCATGAAGCTGGCGTTCTCGACCGGATCCCAGAACCACCAGCCGCCCCAGCCCAGCTCGTAGTAGGCCCACCAGCTGCCCAGCCCGATGCCGATGGTGAGGAAGGCCCAGGCCACATTGGTCCAGGGCCGGCTCCAGCGCACCCACTGGGCATCCATCTTGCCGCCAAGCAGGGCGGCGATGGCGAAGGCGAAGGCCACTGCGAAGCCGACATAGCCGGCATAGAGCATCGGCGGATGGATGATCAGGCCGGGATCCTGCAGCAGCGGATTGAGGTCGCGGCCTTCCAGCGGTGCCGGCAGCAGGCGATCGAAGGGGTTGCTGGTGAGCGCGGTGAACAGGATGAAGCCGACGCTGACCCAGCCCATCACCGCCAGCACGCGCGCCACCACCACGTCCGGCAGGCTGCGCGAGAAGGCCGCGACGGCCACGGTCCACATGCCGAGGATCAGCACCCACAGCAGCAGCGAGCCCTCATGCGCACCCCACACCGCCGAGATCCGGTAGATCACCGGCAGCAGCGTGTTGCTGTTCTGGGCCACGTAGGCCACCGAGAAATCCTGCTGGAGGAAGGCCGCCGTGAGGATCAGATAGCTGATCAGCAGGAACACGAACTGGCCGTAGGCGGCCGAGCGGGCCGTGGCCATCAGGCCCGGGTGCTCGCGCCAGGCGCCATACAGCGGCAGGGTGGACTGCACCACCGCCAGCACGAGGGCCAGCACCAGCGCGAAATTGCCAAGTTCGGGAAGCATTGGCGTGTGACCTCATGGCGTGGCGCGGGCCGTTCAAGGGCCCGCGTCGATCAGGGGCGGCCGGGCCGCTGCAGCGGGCCGGTTCCGTGTTCAGTAGGCGCCGGTGCTGCTGCCGTAGCCGGGCGCCGGGGCCGCGGGGCTTTCCGCCGCACCCGCTTCCTCCTCGTCGGCCGGCAGCTCGTGGCCGGCGCGGATCGCGGCGGCTTCCTCCTGCAGCTGGCGCGCACGCGCGATGCGGGCCTGGGTCATCTTGTCGGCGACCTCGGCCGGCATGTAGGTCTCGTCATGCCGTGCCAGCACCTGGTCGGCCACGAACACTAGGCCGCCGACCTCGGACTCCAGCCTGCCGCGCGCGATCACGCTCTGGCCTTCGCGGAACAGGTCCGGCAGCACGCCTCGGAAGCGCACGGGGAAATTCTCTTCGCGGTCGGTGACCACGAAGCGGTACTCGACTTCGCGGGTCTCCTCGACGCGGCCGCTGACGATGCTGTCCTCCAGCACCACGCCGCCGATCCGGAAGTTGCCCGACTCCGGCGCCTTGCCGGCAACCACCTCGGAGGGCGAGTGCAGGTAGGTGAGGTTTTCCTGCAGCGCCAGCGTCACCAGGGTGCCGGCGATGAGGCCGGCGCCGAGGATCAGGGAGGCGGTGATCAGGCGCTTCTTGCGTACGGGGTTCATGCGGATGTGCTCCGGCTGGCGTCGGTGGTGGCCGCCTGGCTGCGCGCGATCTCGCGCCGTGCCTGCGCCGCGAGTTCGCGGCGCAGCCGGCGCGCGCGGCGCAGCGGCAGCAGGAAATCCCAGACCAGCACGGCCACGAACAGGCCGAAGCAGGTCCAGACGTGAGCGCTGTAAGGCCCCATGTCGAACATCGCGCTCATGCCCGACCCTCCCCCTTCTCCAACGAAAGCGCGCGTCGCACCCAGTCCTTGCCGCGCTCGGCCTCGGCGATGGCGACGCGGGTGCGCGCCAGCAGCGAGCCCATGAACCACAGCTTGGTGCCCAGCGCCAGCGCGATCAGCGGCGCCAGCATGCTGGGATGCATGGCCGAGGGCCCGAACAGACGGATGGTGGCGCCCTGGTGCAGGGTGTTCCACCAGTCCACCGAGAAATGCACGATCGGCACGTTGACCACCCCGATCAGGGCCAGGAAGCAGGCCGCGCGCGCGGCGGCGCGGCGGTCCTCGATGGCGGCATACAGGCCCATCACGCCCAGGTAAAGGAACAGCAGCACCAGCTCCGCGGTGAGCCGGGCGTCCCAGGTCCACCAGGTGCCCCACATCGGCTTGCCCCAGATCGAGCCCGTGAGCAGGGTCACCAGGGTGAAGGCGGCGCCGATGGGGGCGGCATTCATGGCCAGCTGCTCGGACAGCTTGATGCGCCAGACCAGGGCGATGAAGGCGTTGACCGCCATCACCCCGTAGATGAAAAGGCTCATCCAGGCGGCGGGCACGTGCACGAAGATGATGCGGAAGGTGTCGCCCTGCTGGTAGTCGGCCGGCACCTCGTACAGGCCGGCCCATAGGCCCCAGGCGATCATCGGAATGGCGACCCCGTAGAACCACGGCAGGCAGCGCCCGGCGAAGGCGTGGAAGTTGGGCGGTGAGCCCATCTTGTGGAACCAGAGCAGGACGGGGTTCATGTCATCGCGATTCGCAGCGCGGTCGCCGTGGCCAGTGGCGCCAGGATGGTGAGCAAGGCGAGGCCCGCGCCGAGCAGCAGCAGGGCACCCTGGTAGGGCAGGCCCTGCGCCGCCGCCGCCACGCAGCCCGCGCCGAGGATCAGGACCGGCACGTACAGGGGCAGGGCGAGCAGGGCAAGGAGCATACCAGAGCGCCGCATGCCGACAGTCAAGGCCACCACGATGCCCCCGACCAGACTGAGCAGCGGCGTGCCCAGGAGCAGCGAGACCATCAGCACCCCGAACAGTTCCCCGGGCAGGTGCAGCATCTCGGCCAGCAGCGGCGCGGCCAGCAGCAGCGGCACCGAGCTGGTGAGCCAGTGCACCAGCAGCTTGCCGAACAGCATCAGCGCCAGCGGCTGCGGCGACAGCAGCAGCATTTCCAGGCTGCCGTCCTCGAGATCGCTGCGGAACAGGGTGTCCAGGCTGAGCAGGCTGGCCAGCAGCAGGGCCACCCAGACCACGCCAGGGGCGATCAGCGAGAGCGTTTCCGGCTCGGGCCCGATCGCCAGCGGGAACAGGGTGACCACCAGCAGGGCGAACAGCACCGGGTTCAGCGCATCGCCGCGGCGGCGCCAGACCAGCAGCAGGTCGCGGCGCAGCAGGGCGCCGAAAGCGGACAGGGCGGACGGCGTGCTCATGCGGCCGCGGCCTTGGTCGGCGGGTCGAGGCTGAGCGTGCGCGTGCGCACCGCGCCGGTGGCGTAGGCGCCATGGCTGGTGATCAGCGCACCGCCACCGCGCGACAGGTGGTGGGCGACGAGGCGGTTGACCAGGTCGATGCCCTCCAGGTCCAGGTTGGCGTAGGGCTCGTCCAGCAGCCACAGCCGCGCTGGCACCAGCAGCAGGCGGGCCAGGGCAAGGCGTTTCTTCTGGCCGGCCGAGAGCTGGCGCGCCGGGCTGTCCTCGTACCCGGCCAGGCCGACCGCAGCCAGCGCGCTCAGCGGCGACATGCCGGGTCGCTGCCCGAACAGGCCCCGGGCGAAGCGCAGGTTTTCCTCGGCGCTCAGCTCGCCCTTGTGGCCGAGCAGGTGGCCGAGCAGGGCGCAGGTGTGGGCAACGGCCTCGCGATCGGCGCGCTCGCCGTCGATCTCCACTTCGCCGGACTGCGCGGAGAGCAGGCCCGCCAGCACCCGCAGCAGGGTGGTCTTGCCGCGGCCGTTGGCGCCATGCACCAGCACCGCCTCGCCGGCGTCGACATGGAAATCCAGCGGGCCGAAGATCGGCTCGTCGTTGCGGGCAAAGCCCAGGCCGCGCACCGCCAGCAGGGGCGGCGCGACTGGCTCGGGCAGGTCTTCGATCAGGGGGCGGCTCATCAGGGCTGCGAGGCTATCGGGATCTGTGTCAATCGGCCATGCGCGGGATCAATTCACTGCCGCGCGGGGTGTGTTGGTGTCCGTGTTCACGGGCGCGACGGCACCGCCGCCACCGTGATCTCCTCACGGTCGTGGTAGAGCTGGCGGGCGCGCAGCTCCAGCGGCAGGCCGGCCTGCTGCAGGCGCGCCTTCAGCGCGTCCAGCTGTTCATGCACCTCCTGCCAGCGCTTCTTCATCGGCAGCTTGAGGTTGAAGATCGCGCGGCGCGCATCGCCCTCCACCAGCCAGTCGCCCATCAGCGCGGCCACGCGCTTCGGCTGCTCGACCATGTCGCAGACCAGCCAGTCGATCGGATGCGGTGGCCGCCAGCGGAAACCGTCGGAGCGCAGGTGCTTGATCAGCCCCGTGCCCAGCGCGCTCTCCGCCAGCGGGCCATTGTCGATGGCGGTGACGGAGAGACCCGCACGCGCCAGCACCCAGCTCCAGCCGCCCGGAGCGGCGCCCAGGTCCACCGCCTGCTGGCCGGCCTTCATCCAGCGCGCGCGTTCCTCCGGGCTGAGCAGGGCGAGCAGCGCCTCCTCGAGCTTGAGCGCCGAGCGGCTGGGGGCATCGCGGGCGAGCTTCAGGCGTGGGATGCCGCCCGACCACGGTGCAGCGCCATCGGCGGATCCGCGGCGTGGCGGCGTGTCCTCGGCATCGCCGGCCGCCAGCAGCAGATGCGTGCCCGACAGCAGCACCACGTGCAGGGTCGGCTTGCGCGGATCGTCCTTGGCGCTGAGATGCCCCGGCTTGCGCAGGCCGGCGCGCAGGGCGTTGCCGAAGCTGCGGGCCAAGCCCGCAAGATCGCGGCCGACATCGGCATCCGGGTGCTCCATGCCGAGTTGGCCGAACACCCGGCCGCTGCCGGCCATGGCGTCCAGCACGGGGCCCAGCCGGTCCTTGGGGTCGAGGTCCTGCAGTTCGGCGAACACCGAGAGCCGCTGGCGGGCGAAGATCAGCGCGTGCCAGGGCAGGGCGCGGCAGAGCTGCGACTGCGAGTCGGCGTCGAGCCCCAGGAAGCGTACGTAGCCCGAGTCGCGCTCGGTCTTCGCATAGCCGCCGACCCCGAAGACGGCCGCCCGCTCGCTGATCTCGGCCGCGCATTCGGGCTCGAAGCCGGAGCGGCAGGGCAGGTACAGTCCGGCGGCGCCGAAGGCCTGCATCAGTACATGCGCCCGGCGCTGTCGGTGTAGTGGCGGAGCACGGCGCAGGCCGCCTCGCGCAGCAGGTCGCGGCGCACGGCGATTCCGCGCTTCTCCAGCTCGCCCTTCCAGTCGGCCGGCAGCGGGCCTTCGTCGAACTGGGTCAGCGTCATCACGTCTTCCGCGCGGGCGCCGATCAGCAGGGTGTCGATGCCGGCCCAGAAGGTCGCCCCGTAGCACATGCAGCAGGGCTGCGAGGAGGTGGCCAGGGTCACGCCGGGCGCGTCCTCGTTGATGCGGAAGCGCTGCAGGCGCTGCTGCGCGGTCATGTAGGCCATCATCTCGGCGTGCGCCACCGAGCAGGTGTGCGGCTCGACGCGGTTGACGCCGACCGCCACAAGCCGGTGCTGGGCGTCGAACACCGCCGCGCCGAAGGGGCCGCCGCTGCGGCGGTCGACGTTGATGCGCGACAGCTCGACGGCCAGACGCATCTTGTCTTCATCGCTGGCGTAAACGCTGCCGACGGGCGCGAGCTCGTGCACCCAGGCGGGCAGGGTCAGGTGGACTTGGGCATACAGCATGGGGGATTACCGCAGTTCGCCACCGCCGGGCGCGGCCTCGCATCGACCTTCGACGCAGGCGCAGGCGGTGATGTCTTGGAACCCGCAGATGCTGGATAGCCCCTGCGCCTCGCAGGCGGCCATCACGCGCTCCGGGAAGGTGTCGGCCTGCGCGTTGACGCAGGCCGGAAAGTAGCCGCAGCAGTTGCCGACGTTTTTGACCGCGCAGTCGGCGTCGACCTGGCAGCTGCGGTCGGGGTCGGGCGGCATGGCCGCGTCGGGGATCGGCTCGTGCTTGATCGAGGTCTGGCCGTCCGACTTGCGTTCGATGTTCTGTCGCGGCTCCCGGTCCGCCGACCCGTCTGCAGCGAGTGGCGTATCCGGCCCGCATTCCAGCGTGTCGTTGGCCTCGGGGGGAGGCGGCGGTGGCTCCAGAAACTCCACTTCGACCGTCTCGCCGGTCCTGTGCTCGGGCGGTTCGAGACACGCGGACAGAGCGAGCGCGAGCCCTGCAGCCACGACTGCCCCGAGCCAGCGCATGCGCATCCCGTTCAGCCCGCCGCCCAGGTGTCGCGCAGGGTGACCGCGCGGTTGAACACTGGCCTGGTCGTGCTGTGATCGCGGCGGTCGGCGACGAAGAAGCCGGTGCGTTCGAACTGCAGGTGGGTTTCGGGTGCGACCTCGGCGGCGCTGGGCTCGATCCAGGCCTGCACGGTGCGGATCGAGTCGGGGTTCAGATGGTCCTTGTAGCTGCCGCCATGGCTCTCGTCATCGGGGTCGGCCACCTTGAACAGGCGGTCGTACAGGCGCACCTCGGCAGCGATCGCGTGGCGGGCGCTGACCCAGTGGATGGTGCCCTTGACCTTGCGGTCGGCGCCGGGCATGCCGGGCCGGGTCTCGAGGTCCAGCGTGCAGCGCAGTTCGACGACCGTGTCGCCGTCCTTGATGACCTCGTCGCAGCGGACGATGCCGACGCCGCGCAGGCGCACTTCGCCCTCGGGCTTCAGGCGATGGAAACCCTTGGGCGGCACCTCGGCGAAATCGTCGCGTTCGATCCACAGCTCGCGCGAGAACGGAACCTTGCGCGTGCCGAAGTCGGGGTTCTTGGGGTGGTTCGAGAACTCCAGGGTTTCCTCATGGCCGGCATCGAGATTGGTCAGCACCAGCTTGACCGGATCCAGCACCGCCAGCCGGCGTGCCGCCGCGGCGTCGAGGTCCTCGCGCACGCAGCCTTCCAGCACCGAGAAGTCGATCAGCGAGTTCTGCTTGCTGATGCCGATGCGCTCGGCGAACAGGCGCAGCGCCCCGGGCGTGTAGCCGCGGCGGCGGATGCCCTGCAGGGTCGGCATGCGCGGGTCGTCCCAGCCGCTGACCAGGCCTTCCTGCACCAGCGCCATCAGCTTGCGCTTGCTCATCACCGTGTAGTTGATGTTGAGCCGCGAGAACTCGATCTGCCGCGGCTTGGCGGCGCGGTCGTGCCAGCCGCGGGCGCGCAGCGGCTCCAGCAGCTCCGGGTTGCCGGCGAGGTCGACCTTGTCCACGCACCAGTCGTAGAGCGGGCGGTGGTCTTCGAACTCCAGCGTGCACAGCGAGTGGGTGATGCCCTCGACGGCGTCCGACAGGCAGTGCGCGTAGTCGTACATCGGGTAGATGCACCAGGCGTCGCCGGTGTTCTGGTGCGGCACGTGCTTGATGCGGTAGATCGCCGGATCGCGCAGGTTGATGTTGCCGCTGGCCATGTCGATCTTGGCGCGCAGGGTGCGCGCGCCATCGGGAAACTCGCCGGCGCGCATGCGGCGGAACAGGTCGAGGTTTTCCTCGACGCTACGCGTGCGGTAGGGCGACTCGCGGCCGGGCTCGGTCAGGGTGCCGCGGTAGGCGCGCACCTCCTCGGCGTTCAAGTCGCAGACGAAGGCGTTGCCGTCGCGGATCAGCTTTTCGGCGGCGAGGTAGAAGACCTCGAAGTAGTCCGAGGCATGCCGCAGCTCGCTCCATTCAAAGCCCAGCCAGCGCACGTCGTCCTTGATGGCCTCGACGTACTCCGGGTCTTCCTTGGCCGGGTTGGTGTCGTCGAAGCGCAGGTTGCAGCGCCCGCCGAACTCCTCGCCGATGCCGAAGTTCAGGCAGATCGACTTGGCGTGGCCAATGTGCAGGTAGCCGTTGGGCTCGGGCGGAAAGCGCGTCTGGATCGCCGAGTGCTTGCCCGTGGCCAGGTCCTCGCGGACGATCTGGCGGATGAAGTCATTGCGGAGGGGGCGGCTGTCGGCGGATTCGGCGGGAGCGGCGTCGGACATGGGGGCGGGCTGTCGGCAGGTAGCCGCGCAGTGTAGCCCAGCGCGACCCCCGCCCGTGCCTTCCGGTGACGCGCTACAGGTCCAGCACCCGCTCCGGCGGCCGCCCGATCACGGCCTTGGTCCCCTTGATCGCGATCGGCCGCTCCAGCAGGGCCGGATGCTCGGCGATCAGGGCGATCCACTCGGCCCGGCTGAACCGGTCGGTGGGCGAGATTTCCAGCGACTTGGCCAGCGCATCCTTGAAACGGATCGCCGCCGGCGGCTCCACGCCGAGCGCGGTGAACAGCACCTCAAGCTCCGCCGCGGTCAGCGGCGCCTTGAGGTACTCCCGCACCTGCACACCCTCGCCGCGCTCGGCGAGCAGCATCAGCGCCTCACGGGATTTGCTGCAGCGGGGGTTGTGGATGAGGAGCATGGGAATGGGGATTGGCTTGAGAGCCGGGATTTGGGATTGGGGATTGGGGATTCGCTTGAGAGCGGGGATTCGGGATTGGGGATTCGGGATTCGGAAGAGCGGGCTTTGGCGGGTGAGGCGGCTTTCGGGCTGGGCGCTGGTCAGTGACTTGGGCGGAAACGCTAGGAGCAGACTAACAGCTCTCCGGCATCGAGAGCGCCCGATGGGCGGCTGAATAAAGCTCCCATGGCCCGCCGTGGCGTGCGCTGTTCAAGCCCAAACGATCCATAGGCCTTGAGGCTGTGCGCGGCCGCGGACCCGCCGCGCTTCTACCGAATCCCCAATCCCGAATCGCGAATCCCGGCTGATCCACGGCAACGCCGCGGATCAGCTCGGCAGCCCCAAATCATCCAGCACCGCGCGCAGGAAGCGTGCGGCCTCGCCGCCGGTGGCGGCGCGGTGGTCGAAGGTGAGGCTCAGGGGGATGATCTTGTGGGTCTCGATGCCGCCCATCACCGGCACCAGCTGGTGGCGGCCGCGGCCGGCGGCGAGGATGGCGACGCAGGGTGGCACGATCACCGGCGTCGCGTAGCGGCCGGCGAACATGCCGAAGTTGCTCAGCGAGATGGTGTAGCCCGACAGCTCCGAGGACGGGATGCTGCGGTCCATCACCTGCGCTCGCAGGCGGTCCACCGACTGGCGGATGCCGGCGGCATCCAGCACGTCCGCATTGCGCAGGGCCGGCACGAACAGGCCGTCCTCGGTGTCGACCGCGATGCCGATGTCGACCTGCGGATGCAGGGTTCGGGTGAGGTTGTCGCCGTCGAACCAGGCATTGAGCGCGGGCACCGCCTTGCAGGCGCGGACGATGGCGCGGATCAGGCGCACCGTGATGTCGTTGCCCGGCGTCCAGGCGTGGATGTCGGCGTCGTCGGTGAGCGTGGTCGGCACCACCTGCGCGTGCGCCGCGGCCATCACCCGCGCCATGTTCCGGCGCACGCCCTTGAGCTGCTCAGGCTGGCCGGTGGCGGCGGCCGTGGACGGCGGGCGCGTGGCCATGGGCCTACCGGAGGCGGAGAGGGGAGTGCGGGCGGCGGGAGGCTGGGACTGTGCCTGCGCGGTGGCCGAGTGCTGGGCGAGACCCGGACCCTGTCCCCCGCCCCCGGCGGGGGAAGGGGGCGAAGCAGGCGCGTTCGAGCGTGCTGGGGCAGGCGCGCTGCCCTCGGCGGCGGCGCGCTTGACGTCGTCCATCGACACCACGCCCTCGGGACCGGTGGCGCGGACGCGGGACAGGTCCACGCCGAGCTTCTTGGCCAGCGCGCGCACGGCCGGCATGGCGCGCACGCCACCGACGCTGACCGCCGCTTCGCTGCGCACCTGGTCGCTGACCTGCATGGCGCCCACCACGGTGCCGGCGTCGGCGCGCTCGGGTTTGGCGGGTGCAGGGGTGTCCGTTTCGACTGCGGCAGGCGCAGCGCTGCCCGAGGCCATATCGGCAGCGCTTGCCGAGGATGCGGCTGCTGCGGTGGGCGCCGCCAGCGCAGGGTGATGTCCGTGCCCAGTGTCCTGCGCATCGGCACGCTGCGGCAGGTTCGGGTCGAGCTCGAACTCGGCCAGCACCGCGCCGGTGTTCACCACATCACCGGAGGCGCCTGCCAAACGGAGGACGGTGCCGGAGAACGGCGACGGCACCTCGACCACGGCCTTGGCGGTTTCCATCGACACCAGCGGCTCATCGAGCTTGATGACGTCGCCAACCTTGACGAACCACTCGACGATGGTGGCGTCGGGCAGGCCTTCGCCGAGGTCGGGGAGGTGGAAGGATTTGTTCGAACTCATTGCGGACTCCAGCGCGCGCGGCGCGTCGTGGGGTGGTGTGTGGGCGGCGCGGTGTCGTTGGCGCGGTGCCTCGATGTGTCGGCTCTTCTCCCCTCTCCCACGAGGGGAGAGGGGCTCTGCTGCTGCGGGCGTTGCGGCGGCACCCGCTTCCTGAATTTCTCCCCTCTCCCCCTGTGGGAGAGGGGTCGGGGGAGAGGGGTGGAACGCTTGCCGCGAGTACCGTCCCCCTCTCCCCAACCCCTCTCCCACGAGGGGAGAGGGGCTTAGCGTGGTGCGAGCGTCGTTCTTGCGGTACGTGCGGTCGCGTGGTGCGTTCGAAGCGCACAGCTTGTGACGCAACGGCGCCGCTCAGCCGTACTGCATCGCCCTGCGCGCCGCCGCCAGGATCTTGTCCACGCTTGGCAGGAACTTCATTTCCAGCCTGAAGAGTGGGATGTGGGTGTCATAGCCGGTGACGCGCTCGACCGGCGCCTTGAGGTCGAACATCGACTGCTCGGCCAGGCGCGCCGCGATCTCGGCGCCGAAGCCCGCGGTCTTGGCGGCCTCGTGCACGATCACGCAGCGGCCGGTCTTGGCCACCGATTCGGCGATGGTGTCGAAGTCCAGCGGCTTGAGCGTGGCGACGTCGATCACCTCGGCGCTGATGCCCTCGCGGGCCAGCGCATCGGCGGCCTCCAGCGTTTCCTTGACCTGCGCACCCCAGCTCACCAGGGTGATGTCGCTGCCGTCGCGCAGCACGAAGCACACGTCCAGCGGCAGGGCCTCGCCGTCGTCGGGCACCTCTTCCTTGTACTGGCGGTAGATGCGCTTGGGCTCCAGGTAGATCACCGGGTCCGGGTCGCGGATCGCCGCCAGCAGCAGGCCGTAGGCGCGCTGCGGGCTGCTCGGCATCACCACGCGCAGTCCGGGCACGTTGGTGAACATCGCCTCGTTGGCTTCGCTGTGATGCTCCGGCGCGCGGATGCCGCCGCCCCAGGGCACGCGCAGCACCATCGGGCAACTCAGGCGCCCACGCGTGCGGTTGCGGAAGCGTGCGGCGTGGCAGATCAGGTGGTCCAGCATCGGGTACACGAAGCCATCGAACTGCACCTCGGCCACCGGCTTCATGCCCTGGGTGGCGAGGCCGACGCTGAGGCCGGCGATGGTGGTCTCATCCAGCGGCGTATCCAGCACCTTGGACTCGCCGAAGCGCTGCTGCAGGCCCGAGGTGGCGCGGAACACGCCGCCATTGATGCCGACGTCCTCGCCCAGCACCAGCACCGCAGGGTCGTGCTCGATCTCGTAGGCCAGCGCCTGGGTGATGGCCTCGATCAGGGTGATTGCATTCGCGCTCATCGGCCGCGGCCCTCCCACTGCAGCGCATCGGCGCGCTGGGCGGCGACGTCGGCGGGCAGTTCGGCGTAGAGATAGTCGAACATGGCTTCCACCGGCTGGCTGCGGGTTTCGAGGTAGGCGTTGACTTCGACGTCGATCTCGGCATCGCAGGCGCGCTTCCACTCCGCCTCCTGGGCCTCGTCCCACAGGCCCTTGGCCGTGAGCCAGCTGCGCAGGCGCAGGAAGGGCTCGCGCGCCCAGCCGGCCTTGACCTCCTCCTCGCCGCGGTAGCGGCGCGCGTCGTCGGCAGTGGTGTGGTCGGACAGGCGATAGGTCACCAGTTCCAGCACCGTGCCGCCTTCACCGCTGCGGGCACGCTCAAGCGCGCGGCGCACGGCCTCATACACCGCGATCACGTCGTTGCCGTCGACCTGCAGGCTGTGCAGGCCGCCGGCCAGGCCCTTCTGGGCCAGGGTCTGGGCGCCGGTCTGGGCCGAGCGCGGCACCGAGATCGCCCACTGGTTGTTGACGATGCACAGCACGAAGGGCAGGCCATAGGCACCAGCCGAGTTGATCGCCGCATAGGTGTCGGATTTCGAACTGCCGCCATCGCCGACGCAGGCCACCGCCACCCGCGGCTCGCCGCGCAGCTTGAAGGCCAGCGCCGCGCCCGCCGCATGCAGGCACTGGGTGCCGATCGGCACGCACCAGGGGTAGTCGTGTTTCGGCCCGGCGAAGTCATTGCCGCGCTCGTCGCCGCCCCAGTACATCAGCACCTCGCGCGGGCGCACGCCGCGCATGAACTGCGCGCCGTACTCGCGATAGGAGGGCGCGAACACGTCCTCGGCCAGCATGGCCGCACCGATGCCGACGTGGGCGGCTTCGTGCCCCAGGCAGCTTGCGTACGTGCCCAGCTTGCCGGTGCGCTGCAGGGCCACGGACTTGGTGTCGAAGCTGCGCACCCGCAGCATCTGCTTGAACAGCTCGAGCACCGGGCGGCCGTCGCCGACGAAGTCGGGCAGGGGATTGACCTCGCGACCGTCGGGGTCGAGGTACTGCAGGTAGTCGATCGAAAACTGCGCGACCGTGCTCATGCGCGGTGGGCATCCATGCGGCCAGGGGAAGTTGCACAGGAAACTGTTTTGCGGCCTCAAGGGCAAGCTGCAGCGCCGCAAAGCGCCAGCGAATGTGCGCTTGACGCCCCGTGCACACGCTGGTTGCAGTGCGGAAAAGCGCCGCGGGCTTAGGCCAAGGCGCGCGTCTGCGCTATCTTTGGCCGCTTCGCGAGCGGCAGACCGGGCTCGCAGGCGGCCAGGGGAGGGCCGAGCATGAACACCGAGGGCAACCAGCGCGCGCTGGAGGCGGGCATCACCCGCGACCTGCGCGACCGAATGAGCTATGGCGGCTACCTGCAGCTGGATGCGCTGCTGTCGGCGCAGCAGCCGGTGTCGTCCGACGGCAACCACGACGAGCTGCTGTTCATCATCCAGCACCAGGTATCCGAGCTGTGGATGAAGCTGATCATCCACGAGCTGCGCCTGGCCGTGCGCCACCTGCAGCGCGACGAGCTTGGGCCGGTGCAGAAGATCCTGGCGCGGGTGAAGCAGGTGCAGCGCCAGCTGTTCGAACAGTGGTCGGTGCTGGAGACGCTGACGCCGTCCGAGTACCTGCGCTTCCGCGATGCGCTGGGGCCGTCTTCGGGGTTCCAGTCGCACCAGTACCGGCTGATCGAGTTCATGCTGGGCAACAAGAATGCCGAGATGCTGGACGTGTTCGAGCACGCGCCGGCGATCCGCGCCGAGCTGGAAGCCGCGCTCGCCGCGCCCAGCCTCTACGACGAGTTCCTGCGCCACCTGGCGCGCAGTGGCCACGCGGTGCCGGAGGCCTGCGTGGAGCGCGATTTCAGCCGGACCCACGTGCGCGAGCCCGGCCTGATCCCGGTGTTCAAGCGCATCTACGAGGACACCGAGACGCACTGGGCGGTCTACGCCCTGTGCGAGCAGTTGGTCGACGTGGAGGAGAGTTTCCAGCTCTGGCGCTTCCGCCACATGAAGACCGTCGAGCGCATCATCGGCTACCGCCGCGGCACCGGCGGCAGCTCCGGCGTGGGCTTCCTGAAGCAGGCGCTGGAGCTGACCTTCTTCCCCGAGCTGCTGGACGTGCGTACCGTGCTCGGCCGCTGAGGCGAGCGCAAACACCTTCCCACCATGGCCGCAGCCGCGGCCGGCATCCGCCAAGGAGTTCCATCGATGTCCGAAGCCACTGAACTGCAGACGGCCCCGCGCGGCGCGCTGGCGCGCGCCCTCGACGTGGTCGAACGGGTCGGCAACAAGCTGCCTGATCCGGCCGTGCTGTTCCTGCTGCTGATGGTCGTGGTCTGGGTGGTGAGCTGGCTGCTGTCGGGCATCGAGTTCAACGAAACGCACCCGGCCACCGGCGATCCGATCCGCGTGATCAGCATGCTGGACGGCAGCTCGCTCACCAACTTCATGTCGCGGATGGTCAACATCTTCGTGACCTTCCCGCCGCTGGGCGTGGTGCTGGTGGCCATGCTGGGCCTGGGCGTGGCCGAGTACACCGGCTTCATCAACGCGGGCCTGCGCGCCATCCTGGCCAAGACCTCGCGCGCCCTGCTCACCCCCGTGCTGATCGCGGTCGGCGTGCTCAGCCACGTCGCCGTGGATGCCGGCTACGTGCTGGTGGTGCCGCTGGGCGCGGTGATCTTCTACGCCGCCGGCCGCCATCCGCTGGCGGGCATCGCGGCCGCCTTCGCCGGCGTCTCCGGCGGTTTCTCGGCCACCTTCTTCGTGCCCTCCAGCCTTGATCCGCTGCTGGCCGGCCTGACCCAGGTCGCGGCCCAGATCATCGAGCCGGAGATCCAGATCAACCCGCTCAACAATTGGGTGTTCACCACCGCCTCCACCCTGCTGATCGTGCTGGTGGGCTGGTTCCTCACCGACAAGGTGATCGAGCCGCGCCTGCAGGGCACCAAGGTCGACGGCGACCTGAGCAGCCTGCCGACCATGGACGCTCTGCAGCCGCACGAGGTGCGCGGCCTGCGCGCCGCGCTGCTGGCGATGCTGGTGGCGATCGGCCTGTTCGTGCTGACCTTGGTGCCGATGAGCTCGCCCTGGCGCGCGCCCATCGACGCGGTGCCGCCGTCCTTCGTCGAACTGATGGGCCCGTGGCTGGCGACCTTGCTGGCCGGGCAGGCGCCGATCATGCAGTCGATCGTGGCGCTGATCTTCGTGTTCTTCCTGATCCCGGGCATCGTCTACGGCTACGTGGCCGGCACCGTGACCAGCCACCGCGACATCGTGGCCGGCATGAGCAAGGCCATGAGCGGGATGGGCTACTACATCGTGATGGCCTTCTTCTGCGCCATGTTCATCTTCGCCTTCAGCGCCTCCAACATCGGCGTGCTGCTGGCGATCAAGGGCGCCAACGTGCTGCAAGCGCTGGGCCTGCCGCTGGGCCTGACCCTGGTCGGCATCGTGTTCCTGTCCGCGTTCGTCAACCTGGTGGTCGGTTCGGCCTCGGCCAAGTGGGCGCTGATCGGCGCGGTGATGGTGCCGATGCTGATGCAGCTCGGCATCAGCCCGGACCTGACCCAGGCGGCCTATCGCGTGGGTGACTCCTCCACCAACATCATCACCCCGCTGCTGCCGTACTTCCCGTTGATCGTGGTGTTCTGCCAGAAGTACGTGAAGTCGGCCGGCATCGGCACCCTGGTCGCACTGATGCTTCCCTACTCGGTGACCCTGCTGGTGGTGTGGACCCTGTTCCTGCTGGGCTTCTGGGCCTTGGGCATCCCGCTCGGCTTCGGCGCCAGCTACACCTACCCGGTCGCCGGCTGACGCCCGCCGCGGCCCGGTCCCATGGACGCCCCCTCGCTGCCGGCCGTGGTCGAGCTTGCAGCCTGGGGGCTGTCGCTGGCGGCGCTGGCCTATGCGGGCCTGCGCCTGCCCTGGTTCAAGCTGCGCGGCGACAGCGAAGCCCAGCACGTGCTGTTCGGCGCCCTGCTGGCGCTGGTGCTGCTGCGTTTCGCGGTGTTCGACCGCATCCCGGGCCTGCACCTGCACTTCCTTGGCGCTGGCATCGTCTGCCTGATGTTCGGCGCCGCCTTCGCGCTGTGGGCGATGGCGATTGCCAGCGCCGCCGCGGCCTTGAGCCCGGCGGGCGTCTGGCTGGGCTGGGCGCCGGACTTCCTCGCCTGCGGGCTGGTGCCAGTGGCGTGGATGGCGTGGGCGCAGCATGCGGTGGAGCGGCGCTTCTCGCGCAACCCCTTCATCTACGTGTTCCTGATCGCCTTCTTCGGGGCGGCGCTGATGGCGCTGCTGAGCCAGCTGGCCAAGGCGGCGGTGGTGGCCGGGCTGGTCACGGGCGCGGCGCCGGATGCGGCCTTTGCCTACCTGGTGTCAGCGCCGCTGATGATGTTTGGCGAGGCCTTCCTGACCGGGGGCACGCTGGCGCTGCTGGTGGCGTATCGGCCGCAGTGGGTGGCGAGTTTTGATGATCGGAAGTGGTTGTAGGGGAGGGGGTGCGCTGATTGCGTGGGGCTGTGGGTTCGGTTTTGGCGCGGCGGACTTCCTGAAGGTCGACTGCTCGCCCCACCTCGGCGCTGGCTTGCCCTTCATGGCATGGCTCTTGGCCACCGGAGCTTGATGCCTGCCTCGGTGGTGATGCGAGCAGATGTTGAGCCCCTCTCCCGTCGGGAGAGGGGTTGGGGTGAGGGCCGGGCGAAAGCGCGGGCTACGAGCCTTGCTGAAGATCCCTGCTCGGCTGTTCGGCTGCCCGGGCTTGTCATCGCTTCGGCGCGTCGAGTGAAGAGCAAGAGCAAGAGCTTTCGGTCCGTCCTTCGGCCGGCCCGACCTACCTTTCTTTGCGTGGCCAAAGAAAGGTAGGCCAAAGAAAGGCCACCCCTCGTCCGCGCCCTCTGCGCATCCCTGCGCAGAGGGTTCGCGAGCGGAGTCTGGGGTTTTCGACAGGCCATCCCTGGCCTGACGAAAACCTTGGCCGCATCCCTG
>JARWLF010000249.1:0-21307 GCA_029853055.1 Scenedesmus sp. KT-U
AACGATGTGTTGTGGATTGCTGCTGCTGGTAACAGTGGGGACAACAGCACAAACTTCCCAGCTGGCTATGATGAGGTATGCAGGGACCACTGTACAGGCACTGTGATGATGATAGCTGTGATGATGATGATGATAGGAACTCACCCCTACATCAAAGCCGCCATACCTTGTTACGCTGGTCTTGTGTCGTCAGAATTCATGCAGTAGCAGTCGTGAGGAGGCTAGTGCGCTGTTGATAATAGGCACCAGATTAGTTGCATCCCTTGTCACTGCTGCTGCCCCTTTCTCCCCTCCAGGTGATTTCTATTGGTGCTGTTGACTGGGATGGTAAACCTGCTGACTTCTCAACATACAACGATGATGTGGAACTGGCTGCCCCAGGTAGGACCATTGATCTGAACTGAACGTGACCCGGGGCATGACAGTGGCACCACAAAGACTCAAAGAGAACCTGAAGAACTCTGGTCTGTGAGTGACTTCTCAAGTATTGAATCTTTGTTGTTGTAGTTGCTCTGCAGTTTACAGCCTCTCCTGTCACCACTCCGCAGGTGTCCAGACTCTGTCCACAATCCCCCTGGCTCTGAGCAACACCAGTGACTACCACTTCAGACCTTACTCACGGGACATCCTGACAGTGGCGCCCCCCATGATGGAGACATCTGCTGACCTCAACAAGCCCAAGGTGAACCGCGTGGAGGGAACACCAACAGGCAACGTGACTGCTGGGCTGGTCAACTGTGGTCTGGCCAACAACGGAACATGTCCGGGTGTCCAGGGGAAGATCTGTTTGATTCAGCGCGGCAACAACACCTTCTGTGACAAGATCATGAACTGTGCTGCTGGTGGAGGGGTGGGAGTCGTCATCTACAACAAGTGAGATTATGACACAGCCTGTGACCCGGCAAACGTGACATATTGGTGGTGTCATGTCTCAAAGGGTGATACACTCGCTCACAGCAATTCAACATTACTGCTGTCACAGCATGGGGCATTCTGCATAAGCCTGATCAATGGGATTTTCATCTCAGATCATTACGTTGTGGTGCTGGGCCTGGGTAACTCCTCAAACCAAACTTATCCGTGCTTGTGTCTGCTGCCCCCCTGCCCCCCTTTCAGGCCTGATGTTGATGAGTGTGAGGCGCTGACCGGTGTGTCTGTTGGTCTGTGTGGCTCAGCGCCTGAGAAGGGTTGGCCGCTGGTGGTCACAACATCATGCAGGCAGGGCAAGGCCTTGGCTTCAACCCTCTCAGCCAACCCTCAAATGAATGCAACAATTCGAATTGCCAACCTGCAGCCTCAGACAAACTTTGGTCTTGAGCTGCTGAGTGGAACCAGCATGGTGGGTCACAACTACTAGTCATGCAAGTTGCAAACACAGACAAAGACTGTTGCTAGGCAAGCTTGATCATGAGAAATAACAATACAATACAATACAGTAAATTGATCATGAGAAGTAAACAGCAGACTCCTAGGTGCCAGTGATGTTGTTGACATGCCTTTGGTTGAGAGCCAAAGAATGGTGCTGACTTACTCCACCGGCCGGCATTCACACAAGGCCTGGAGCTGAGCAGCTGCTCTGTTCATACCCGCAGGCTACTCCAACAGCATCAGGTGTGGCTGGTCTGGTGTGGTCAGCTCACACAAGGTGGGTGAAGAGTGGGCGTACGTCACGTCCAGTCCGACTTCAAGTTGAAGTCAATCTGTGTTGTTATGCAAGATAACACAAACTGTTGGGCTATGCAAGATAAGACACGTTGTTGGGCGTGTTCATCTCAATGCAAGTCAGCAGACAAAAGCACCAATAGCAGCCAGCCTGGGTCACTGAGTGTCAGCTGTCCTGAAGCAGATCATTTATCTTGTTGCTGCTCAACCTCACCCTGGCATTGTCACTGCAGGTGCACTGCAGCTGAGATTCGTGAAGCGCTGATCAAGACAGCCTGGAAGCCAGACAACAGCACAGGCAGGGATCAGCACTACGGATATGGCGTTGTGCAAGCTAAAGCAGCGCATGAGTACCTCACTGCTCACCCATGCAAAGGGTAAGTACTACCTGCTTGCTTTGCCCATGCTAGTGTAGTCTTCAGGTAGCACGATGCAGTGTTAGCATTCAATGTCAGCCCTTATTGATGCTTGGAATCTCTTCTTAGATGCTGTTATTTAATTCGCTTATTTTGGAACTCTGGCAACATCGCCTGTCGTCAGCTGTAGGAAGCAATCCACTTCACAACGTGTGCATGTTTCCCACCAGCACTTGAAATACAATTGTGGCATTGTCCACTTGTTGACATCCTGCAGGCAACAACTCAATGTCACTGTGAAGGCGAAGGCCAGCAAATCCCCACCTGGCAAGAGCAGCAGCAGCGACAGTGATGTGAAGGTGAAGGTCACTGTGGTGGACTCATCCACAGGCCAACCAGTTGCAGACCAGCGAGTCAAACTGCAAGTGAAGCCCAGCCGTAAAGCCCTGACCTGCAAGACCTACTCATTGACCACCAACAGCATGGGAGTGGCCAGCACCAGCTGCGTGAAGAAGCAGGGCGGCAAGGTCTCTGTGACTGCCAAGGCGAGTGATGCTTCAGCCACATCATCTGTGAAGTCTGGCTGAAGAGGTGGCTGCAGAGGCAGACCAGCCAATGAACACTGCCAGTGGTTGCTTGCGGCCCTGCCGGTCAATCATTGCTACATTGGTCTCCCGGAGCAGACGAGTGACCTAGAAAAATATTCAAGTATTGTCAAGCTTGAGCGATCCTCTCAGAGGATGGTGGCACCATTGCCATGAACTCACAGCAGACGTGGCCTGGGATTGATCTGCTGTAGTTCTTGCTGCGTTGCTCGTCAGTGGTGTATTACATTGGTGTATACTATACGGCATATATATGGCATATAAATTTCTGTGGTACAGTGTACCACTGCATACATCTGTGAGCTCCACACAGGCTTGGATGTCAAATGTAGGCATGTACCCAGTATAACAGGCTTTCAATACTACATTGAGCTCTGAATCAAAGTGGATTCATGCATATCTTCACAGCACTGGATGGTGTTCTGTCTAGTTCACCCATGACTACCAAGGGCTCCATGGTAGGCAGTAGTATGTGTACTAGATGCGAGTGTTGGACGCATGTCAATGAGCAGGTGAGTGAGCACATGACACAGAAATGTGTTGCGGACCCCGGCGCTGCTTCTACTGATCCTTGTGTAGTGCGTGACAGCAGGCCAGGGCTTGTCAGTGGTACTGCTGTATTGCCTGCTTAAGCCCTGCTCGTGAGTGGATCAAATTGTGGGCTGCAGGTTGGGCAGCTCCTTTCAGCAAAAACTGCCATAGTGCGCTGGTAAGACAGTGTAAAGTACTCTGCTGCCATGCTGATGCAGCAGCATAGCAATCCTTGCAGCCTACTGGCAGTCTATGCTTGGGTTGATAGCCTGTTGACAGACGGTCTTCTTAGGTCAACTATCATTGTAACGATATCAAAGCGCCTGGCACAAGGCGATTGAGACCCCAACGGTGACAACTGGGTGACTGTCACTATGGCTGACTTACTTACGAAAAGTCGTGACCCATGGGCCCATGACCTTCCTTGGATTATCAGTAACTCGTGTTCATGCACACATCAAGTCAATTCCAGTGAACACGACCAAGTATCTTGACAGAGACATCCCTGAAGCCGTGTGACACCGAGCTACTCTTCAACTGCTTGCTACTTCTCAGTGAGCTCCCTGACACCCCTCCATCCTGCAGGTGCCTTGAACCCATATGCAGCCATCACATCCAGCAGTGTCCTGCTGGGGCCGTCCACCACCTGCTGACCTGATGCACTGGTGCGCGCATGAAGACATGACTCCAGGCCTCTTTTGGCTGACATCCAGTCACCAGACAGGTAACACTGCACACAGATCAGATGCGCATGCGACACATTGTATCAAGTAGCTTGAACCCAGCCACCATGACTCCACACATGGTCAGCCTGACTGTACACTGCTCAATCGTACATGATTTGGATGTGGGTTTGCAGAACCAGTATGAGCAGCAGATGCAGAGGCACCGCTTGTAAGACGAATGCAGATGCAAGATGGATTATCTCAGCTTCCCACCCATCTTGCCCACATTCTCTACCTGGAATGCTTGCTCAAACTCTTCTTTGAAGTTCCAGTTGATGCCCCAACTGGCAGCTATGACAGGGTTATCAACCCAATCATCCTCGTAATCAAGAGCCAGCAACAGCTACATAGCAATGAGAATGGTCACATGCAGAATGCATGGGTCAGAGCTGCAGCTGATGCTAGCACTGTGCCCTGGTCGTCTGGACCTGCTCTGCAACATTCGGTATAGTATCCCGACCAACATTGCCATCCTGCCTCACACAAGTCCCTATGTACCCTCAGAGCTGCACACAATAATCAGTATACTGTCATCAGTCAGCAGTCCCACTTACCTCTGCTTCATCCACATCAGCCCCGCCCTCATCGTCTCCCCTCCCCGTGTGTCCTCCTGACACCACCACACTGCTCCGCGCAGCACCCGCAGCACCAGGCAGGGCAGCCAGGCTGTGGCGTAATGGTGGGCTCATCACAGCTGACCCACGAGCAGACCCTGAGGGAGCTCTACATGTGGCTGACGCTCCATGATGCTGGCCTGACATGTCAACATCAATCAGGGCAGCCTGTTCGGCCCTATGAGTTTCTGCCAAAGCTCTGATAGCTGCTCTTGCTGCCTCCATGTCCAGGTCATAACAGAAGAGACCCAGTGGCTGATTACTTCCCTTTACGGTGACACAATCAATCTGTCGCACCTGTGGTTCAATACAGCAGCAGCATTCTTCATGTGCCTGATGCCATTTCACACAGTACAGGTTCAGAGCACTTCAAGCAGTGACAGCTGGACCTGGATTTGCACGTTCTATAAGTAGCTTGGGCACACGCTATCCAAACTGTCAAGTCAGCCTCCCACCTTAGCTCTCACTGCTGGTGACAAGCAGTCCACAAAGTCTCTGCTCAACAGCAGGGGCACATTGTACTGCTTGGTGGCTGCCTCCAGCCTGCTAGCCAGGTTTACATTGGGTGACAGGTAGCTGGCATCAATTTTGTACTCAGAACCTGTGTGAGTGGAACATGAAGCAGCACACAAGTTGTGAACTCATTTAGATCATTTCACACTCTTTGCAACTTCAGCCGCAAGATGTTGTAGCCTGTATGTAAATCTCCGATAGTCGGTGCAGATGCAGCACTGCTAACTGTTCCACTGGCACTGGGTGCAAGTCTGTACATTTGAATCTCACCTATTGCTCCTTCTATGGCCCAGCCAACATGCAGGCCAAAGCCCATCTGCACCTGGAAGCCTGGCATACGAGCGATGAGGTCAGCTCGCTTGCTGTATCTGTTCAACAGCCTAGACACTGCAATTGCAACCTGGATGATGACAAAGGATGCCAGTGCATTGTCTGTGATGGTGTTGATGATAGTCGCCTTGGCTGCAGTGCTCAGGGGCATTGCCTTCACTGACTTGAGGCTGAGCACCGCCCGCTTGATGCCGCTCATGCTGCTGCTGTTGCTCCTGCACACCCCTGATCCCCCAGTGATGCTGCCTCCACTGGCCACATCCCCCGCCAGACTGCTGCCAGTGACGGGGGACACGCTGCCGTGTGGTGGTCTGCCCCTGCCACCCATGAAGTCCATCACTCCACTGGAGGCCCTCTTCATGGTCAGGTCCTTTTGCAGTGCCGAGTTCAGCTGCTTGCTCAGCTCCTCTGCACCTGAAGTGCTGTACCCCATGAAGGCACCCCCTATGTTGCCACCTAGACCTGACAACCGTGTTGGTGTGCCACTTCCACCACACCCTGAGACACCAGCTACCGGTGTACAAGTAGCACTGCCAGGCCTGCTGCCTGCACCTCTGACATGTTTGCTGCCGCCTAGATTGTCCTCCTCATCACTGCTGCTATCACCATTCACTCCAGACCAGCTCAAGGTGGTGGCACGCTGCGGTCACAGTTCACACATGGACAACAGTACTGGTAACTCTGCTCTCAAAATGCTGTAGTAGTGAAGCACTGGGCAGCAATGAAGTATCCTGATGTGTTACTCGCAGTCAAAACGACTGAAACGTCATGCTGCGGTTGGCAACAAGGAAGGGTCATAGTGATGAATGCTGACGTCCTACATCAGAACCTTCAGCAAGTTCTACACCAGGGTTGTGCAGCCTCTTACCAGTCTACTGGCAGCCACTGCTGCTGGACTGTTTGAATTAACATTGCTTGCTGCTGCTGCTGCTGCCCCACTGTTACTGACCATGCTGACATCACGGTCATCAAGACCCTTGGGCAGCTTCCACACCTGCACCGGTCACACAAAACACACCGAGGGGCTGGGCAGAAGGGAGATGGGCTTAGCAACCCACAGCGATGACACAGCACCACCTGTGTGAGCAGGCCCTGGAGCCTCATACATTCTGCATATGTGATTGCCTTGTTCAACAACACAGTGTGTTGGCGGATGATTCTTGTTAACCTGCTGGTGATACCCCTGCCTCAAGTGTCATGTACCTACCAGCAGGAATGCGTCACCAATGTTCTTGTTGGCCGCACCACCTCGTGCTGAGACTGCGCCGTGTACCAGGTGAGCAATGGTGTTCACAAACTCCATCACTCCTTCTTGTAACACTTCAGTGGTGTCAGTGAAGCGACGGATGTCACAGAATCCAAACACAGCAACCTGCACAACAGCATACCCATGAGGCAGCAGCACGTGGAGTGCAGCCACAGCCCGAACATGACTATGCTGCAGTTTGTGGCCTGCACACTAAGTGGTGTTGGGTTTGCTCAGCGACACGCCCCGTGAGCTACTCACTGTTTTCTTCCCAGGCACGATGGGGTTGAGGTCGCCCTCCTTCTTGATGTTCTCAGCAATGATCTCAGCTCCAGCATCACCAAAGCCAACAGCAAGCAGGGCACAGATCTTGTAGATACTCTGTTCAAGTAAACGTGTTTCATAGTGGCCCTGCAAAGAAACATGGAACTCATGTTGCTAAAATTCCTCAAATTCATGACAAGCCACACATGTACACCATCCTCTCTTTGAGGGCACACTGAACAACACACTTTGGCTACAGATGGCCTGGTCAGCGGCTGCTGTACTAATTGGGAAGCGGCTCAATTACCTGTGCTGCCTCATCTTCAGTTTCACTTGTCACCAGGTGCTTAATGGCTGAGGTGCGTTCAGCCAGTTGACTCCTGAGTTTAGCAGCGACATTGCTGGCTGCGGCCACACCTGCTGATAGTCTACGTGCAGCAACCTCAGCTACCACTGCCAGGGAAGTCCTGCCGTTGACCCTGGCGGGTGGCTGTGTGTTCAGCTGAGACTTTGGTGTGACAGCGACACTGAACTCTGAGTTGTCAGCAACAGCATGAATGCGGACAGATGTACCGAACCGTATTCTGCTAAATCTACCGTTTGCTGGTGACCCAGCTACTGATGCACCCATATGGTGCTGATCCTTGCTTGCTGCAGTCTTGTCCGATTTGTCGCCACTGCCTGCTCCCTCCTTGGCAGATGCCTCTGTTCCCTCATTTACCCCACTGCTGGTGGCTACTGCTGGTGCAGGTGTCAGGCTGATCTTGACGGCTGCCTGCATGAGTGGGTCCTCGGCCATCTCTTTGACGCGCTCAACCATGCGCTGGACTGGCTGCAGCACCAGTCTGAAGGTGTCCTGGTGTATGAGCATGGCACCAACAGCCAACAGACAGGCCAGGAACATAGTACGGGCAATGCCATATACGGACTGCAAACAGAAAAGATCATAATTCAAGCTATCAACAAAATCCTGATGCTTGCATATCAACGTAACCCTGCGTGTTGTGTACTGGCGACTCACACTTGCTGGTGCAACCAGCAACGGGCACTGCACTGCTCTGTCCCGCATGGCATTCAATTCTTGCACCAGGCATTGCTTGCAAGCTGTAAAGCGTGACAAGCTCAACTAGACAACAGAGTACCATATGCATGTCGTTCATGGTATCATGATACCTGTTGGTGCAGTGCCGTCATACCTGTGTCTGCAGTGACCACTTGATGTCAACCAGGACAATGCTTTGAAGGTGCTGACATCCAAACTGCTGCATTACGGCCATCACATGCAGGCCTGTGCCACTGCTACTAGCAACAGCGAGTGCTTGAGGTTCATCCACAACGATATACCCTGCACCTGCAACTGTAGCGGGTGTAGCTGCAGGGCCAATCAAATGCTGGCTGACAGCGTCAACTGGACAAGCCCAGCTGCTGTAGGTGGCTGCTTGCATCTCCAAGTATCGTCTGTATTTTGTTTGTTGCGTTCCTGAAGCTCCACTCCTGGCCGTGCTGTTTGGGTGAAATGACACCTGAGTAGATTCCCTGCTGTCTACGTACGTCTCATTGGCAACCATGAGGTACAGCAAGAAGCCTGTTCTCTGGCCAGCCAACTCATACTGGATTGTGTTCTGGAAGGCCTGCAGCACAACAAGCATGGCAATTGCACTCCCAGCACAACACCAGTGCCACAGCTTGCATCAAGTTGATGGTGTGCTCTTGCTGAAGGTTGGTGCCACCGACTGCAGCAGCTGTACGCATCACAGCAAGTGCAGCTGACAAGCCTCGCTAGATGACCTCACCATGAGACACCTGTGGCTTTACCTGCAGACTGCTGGCAAATGACGTTGTGTTTGTTCCATCAGTGACTGCTTGTGAGTGCAACATGTGTAGTCCGCCTAGTGCCAGGGGGGTCTGAGTGCCGTTGATACCACTGGTGATCTCCAGAGCCGGCAGCACAATGAGCATGGCCAGTATGCCAGTGATCACACGCATCATCGTCAGTTCTGCGCAGTGAGTGCGTGACAGGATTGAGAAGCACTGTTAGGACCTTAACAGCAGCAGCAACAGCACCTGACGATCAAGTTCAGAACCTGTCAGCTGTCGTGAACTGCCTGGTCAACATGCACTGTCACAATGCTGCTGGCGTTTGTGCCGCAGCGCCAGTTGTACAGCTTAATGGAGCTGGTTTGATTCCTGATCAATTCACCTGACAACCTCTGTCCTACTCGTGACTGTGACTTGTTGTACTTGGCCATCACCTCAGCTTCTACTACTGCCAGGTTCTGTGCCTGGTTGACGTCTGAGGTAACTGCTGCTGCTGTCGTGCCATCAGCTGCCAAAGCCCTCTTGAGTCTTTGCCGCACCTCTAGTTGCTTAAACAGCTTTATAAGCTGCAGCTGACGAAACAGGCGAACCAACTGCAGGCAACATAACAACACAATTTGCTTCAGAGGCTGGATGCACTATGACAAACGCTTCACACTCTGTCTCTGGCTCAGGCTGTGGCACCAGTCATGCCCTGCAGGCACATGATCTGGTGCTTTGTGATGTCATGGAGAAAGAAGCCTAAGTCCAGATACTAAACTTGAAAACCTGAGATGAAGTACATCACAGGTCCTTCGAAATGGAAGCTGCAGCCTGCAGTTGCTACGCGCATCAACCAGTCCTGTACAAAAGTGGTGTACCTTTGCTGCTCGCCCTGCTTTGCTGCTGACCAACGCCTGGGCTCCAGCAGCCACCAGATAGCTGTCTGCTGCGCTCAGGTCAACATACTCCTGCAGTAACAGCATGAAGCTAGAACAATGAACAGTAGCTTCAACAGTGTACATGATGGCTTCTTTAGCAGTTGCTGCACTGTCAGCCACTGCCGTAATGACCAGCTTGTACTGCAACCAGATGTCCAACGGCACAATGCGTGCTGCACTCCTACCTGAGTCGCTCCCAACAGCAGGACTGCTCTCAGGGCAGGCAGCTCGAAGGCCAGTGACACTGTGGCTATGGTGTCCAGCCAGAAGTAGAATGAGAGAAAGAAGTGGGGGCGAACAAGACAAGATAGACCTGCAATGACGGATATTTAAGATAAAACATTAACCTGCTCCCATGCATGTATTCTGACTATGCAGTAAGCCTATCTAATGGCAGACACAGGTTGCTGCCTACAGCCGACGAACGGACCCCTGCCATACCAGGATGTTCAGTGTTGGTAAGACATCAGTCTGCAGTCACGACTTGGTGGTGTGCTGATGTAAGCTAGGATTTGCTCACCTATCTCAATCAGGAAAAGCAGCAAGAAGATAAGTGTGACTATTTCAAAGCCAAGGTCCGCTGAAGGCGGCATCACAGCATACTTGAAGTCTTCTTGAAAGATCACAAACAGCGTCATCAACATCAGCAGCCAGCTAGTGCCCGGAGAGTCAAGCAAGCCCAGCAACTTGAGACGCCAGGCCTTCCAGCTGTTCTGCCTGCTGCTTGGTGCTTCGACTGCTGCTGCTGCTGCTGCTACGTCATCTCTGCTGCACTTGGGAGACCGGGTGAACCTGGGAGGGACTGACAACTGTTGCTGCTCTTCGAGCTGCGATCTGCTGTGCGCATGTCTCATGCTGACAGCAAATGCTGCAGCTGCTGGCAGATCTGGGGCTGTGTCATGGACACTCTGATGCCAAGGAGCTGGCTGGCGCAAGAGGAGATGATCTGGCTGGTCTTGCAATTCATCACATTTCTGTGATTGCTGCTGCCTTTGTATCCACAGTTCCCCTGCGCAAGCAGTGGAAACATCACAACAGCAAACGAATGCACAAAGTCAGCAAACACCGCGTCGGGCCAGTCACCCCATATTCATATGGGATGGTTGGTGGACTAATTCAACTCAAAAGCTATGCTTGCACCTGTTCAGGTAGAACATGCACACATGCAGGGAGACACATGCAAATCACAATACAGTGTCACAGGCTGTATGCGATGCACGATGACATAGCTCCTACAAACCTGAAGTTTGATGTGGTAAGCAAGCTGCACCGCATGTGTGCGGTAAAGCTGCTGTGTCTCCAGAATACGGTACACTGCCGTCTCCATCTGCAGGTACCCGCTGTACATGAGGTAGTGGAGGGAGCCTTGAATGAGCTGCTGGAGAGGAACCCAGTATAGTGGATATGCTTGGGACCACCCTTTTGGGCTGCAGGGCAGGCAGCGCATGTCGTGATTTCCAGAAGTGCAACAGTATTGTGGTACCCCTATGTTGCAGCCCATGTGTGCAGTTCCCCTGCTGAGCACCTTGAATCACTGTGGCTACAGAACCAGCGTGCTACATAGCAAGCTCAACGCTTTACCGTCATCACAACTACTCGTTGAGCGTTTACGCACCACAGACAGACTCTCCACAGTTACCAGTTGACTGCCGGATGCATCTGCTTGCTTGCTAGTCAGCTGCTCATCCATGGCCGAAAGCTATCGGAAGCGTCATTGGAACTGGTTATACATATCAGAACACCACATCAAGTGTCAGTCTGCTCTTCTTTGCGTGAACCTAGAGGGCCCGCGAATGACCCGCAAACACTATTGATACAGTGCAGCAGCGCCTGCAAAGCTGTCAAGTAGAGGTTTACGCGTCTCGACTATATCCCTTCACAATTGACACCTGTGCTGACTCGTGCATGATGCACGGATCTGTACCAGCAAACAGCAGAGCTTCGTACCGTCTGGTGCACACACTGATGACAGAGTGCATACATCAGGATCAGAAATCGCCTAATGCCTAAACATTTGACTATTATGAGACTTTGGCAGGTAATGAGACCGATTACAATCAGTAAACCCTGGACAGTGCCCCCTGCCACAGGCCCAAGCCCTGAGTGTGCACCTGAAGAAGTGCAAGACCAGCTGTTAACAGTGTTCGACCGTGTTGAGGACACAAGAGCTTGCGTAATCATTGTTCTGAACCATTGCTAGCCTGTCAAAAATGGTGGTTTCTGCCAAACGAACCACTTGCCAGCTGCATGTATACAAACAAGCTTTCTTAAGAACATCTGCGCCAGTATTAAGTAATCACGGAGATTGGTCAAGGAGCAAGCCACATAGGTTAGAGTCTCAAACAACTCAACTATATTATTGAACTGCACTTCTGCCCCCATTGAATAAGCAGTGTGTATCAGACAGCACTTGGCTGGGCCTCGGCCTGCTGCTGCAGCGCTCACTGCTGCAGTGGTCACTGAGCACAGACTGTTGTTGCTGAAAGTACTCTAGTCTTTCCCTGTTGCCTGCGGCTTGTAGTTCTTGGAAGTAACCCTGTTCAGAAGCTGTTTGACCTGGTTTTGATGCAGGCAAGTGAGAAACTCTGTCAGCCCTAATGTCTTGCCACTGTTCAGGTCACTTGTACCGAAAACCTCCTCCAGCTTTGCGTCCAGTTCTGCTCGCCCATGTCGCAGGTACATGATCTGCAACGGGTAGGTAGAGACATAGTGCGATGTCAGGATCACTGCCTCCCCTCTTCATGCAACAAAACAGCATCTCGTAAGGCTGACAAGGCTGTTGCGCTGTGACGTTGCTCCCCATACCCCACCTTGAACCATCCCTCAAGCACCCTGGCAATGCCCACAAGCGAACCTTGGAAAAGTTCACAAGCAACCACGCAGATGAAGCTGAGCTCAGGAATCACAGACACGGGTTACAGTCCAGTGAGCACTGCCTTCATTAAAGTCAATCATTGCTGCTGACCTGTAGTGCATGCTCCAGACTGATGCTTCCAATGCCCTCCTTATCATTCATCACAAACTCTACTACGTTGAATAGACCCCGAGGCTCATATCCTGTGCAGTAACACGAAACATAATCATCGCAACATCGTGTGGAGTTTTTTATTCTGCAAGCTGTACAGCCAAGCAGGTGATTTTAGGGTATCTATTCTGCCTGATGTCAGGTTTGAACTTCCAATATCTATGGCACCAACATGCTGCTCAGGTGGCTGCATCATCAGTTTGCCCTGTACAGCATGCTGGCCATGCACTGTGGATGTCACCCAGCCACATGTATGCGTCACACATTAAGGCGTCGGCAGCCTCAAGGCACCTGCACATGACACCAATAGTCTCCTGCCGTGCAAAAGTACCTGCACTTGCCTGTG
The DNA here is from genome assembly GCA_029853055.1 of Scenedesmus sp. KT-U. NCBI lineage: Eukaryota > Viridiplantae > Chlorophyta > Chlorophyceae > Sphaeropleales > Scenedesmaceae > Scenedesmus > Scenedesmus sp. KT-U. Next base: position 12,956 of record JARWLF010000249.1, read on the forward strand.
CTGTCCTGCCTGCATCTGTGATACAGTTTTTGAAATTCTTGCCAGCTGATGCAGCCATCGCAATCCTCGTCTACTTCCCATATCAAATCATCTACCTCTCCACGCTTTGGCTTGTGACCTAGCTGCTGAAAGACTAGATTGAGCTCTTCAGGGTCCAACTTGCCATCGCCTTTCTTGTCCAGGGCGTTGAATGCTCGCTCAAGATCTTCTGCTTCGTTCTTCCTAGCATACCGCTCTCTGGCTGCTGCAGAAGCCATATGACAGGTTAAGTGATCGCTGCAACACTCTAGATAGTGTTCTGCGACGCAAGGTCCCCTTGACCGATATAAAGGGGGTCAAGGCATGGCAAGGCACTACAGGTGGGGGTGAACCGAGCAAGGATACAACTATTTAAGTTGACGGTATGTGTTCAAGACTATGGTTTACTTCGGATTTGCACTGGATGGAATACTTTAAATCTAGACGCGGGTGATGTGTGACCTCAACCTGTTACAGGGCAGCCAACATACCATGTCCATGGTACTGCCTGGTTCGAAACCAACGATTTCTTTAGTGATAGTCCCTGTGTCATGGGCGTGACTTGGGCTGCCCAATGGTTGTATGCCTGTCAGTTGGCAGCAAACTCTCAACTTGAGCCCAATACGCTGGCAACGTATGATATTGATATAGTTCATTCAATTCGACCTTTGCTCAGAAGCTTGCATCTATCCAGCGAATAGATTCTGCATTTACGTATGACGAGACACAGGACATACCATCCTTGCAGCAGTAGCAGGCCTCCTGCTGCGGGGCACTAGCCGGCTTGTCCATAGCAGCATGCCAGTACAGCAACAGCATCATGGGAGGCATTAAGAACAGAGATGCGAAGCGCGCTGCAGCCAAAGTGTTTTCTTCGGGTGGTGGGGGAGGTGCCAAAGGCCCTTCTGTGATAGACAAACGTGGTCAGGAGGAGAAGTGCCCACATTGTGACAGGGTTTTCAAGCAAAACAGCAGGCTCAAGGAACATGTAGCCAGACAACATGCAGAACAAACTCAGCAGGAACAAGCTCCAGCAGCAGATGATGGGTCTGCTTTCAAGCAGTTGGCTGGTTCAGGCACAAGCACAGCTGCCCTACCTGCAACCAAGCCACCTCAGGTTCGTCATTGGTAGCGCAAGGCAAGCAGAGCAGCAGCATGTTGTGGTCGATGATGCAATGGCAGTTTGTCAAGCATTCAGACACCGTACATGCGGCTCATTGCGCCTGTCGCAGCATCCATGGTGACTACACCTACAGCAGAGTGCTTCTTCTGCTTGCTTTCTGCTGCGCATCTCATCCCTCGCATATCTTGTTGGCATTGGAACTTCCTTTCATGCGATACAGAAAGCTTACATATGTGTGTTGTACTATTGTCAACTGCACACAGGTTGGTTCCGCAGTATCTGGTAGGCCAGGGTTTTCTGGAAACAGTGGAACTGGCAAAGCCAGTGCCGGCTCCACTGCTGCTAGTGGCAGCACAAGCAGCAGCAGCACCGGCATGTTTGATGTTGGCAGCCGGGGTGGGTTCTACACTGAGAAGGCTCCTCGCCTGATGCTGCATGAGTGGTGCACACAGCAGAAAAGGCCCAAGCCCAAGTACAAGGCAGTCCCAGTGGAACCAGAGAAAGGAGGAGGATACAGGTGATGGAGTGATGAGGCATGTACACACAGCAACCCACTGGGACTGGACTCAATCTAATGGGGCATTGACTCCAAGTTGAGGGTAACACAGCCTTGCATGATACCATTGTGACATCTTGCTGTCATTGCTGTTGATGTCACTCGTCTGTTGTGTGTCAGGGCTCGTGTTGTGCTTCCCGACCCCAAGCTTCCTGGCAGTGACAAGGACGTTATAGTGTGGCTGGATGCGGACTATGCTGCTCAACAAGAGGAAGAGGCTCTGCAGCGAGGAGCAGTTGCAGCCTTACATGCAGTAGCTGGTGAGCGCTCACTGGATTACGTGCTGCCAGTGCGCTACAGACAGCTCTGGAAGGATATTGGAAACAAGGTGAGGGGCGTGACTGGGTCACTGCTGTCTGTTACTGCCAAGCCAACCCTGCTGATAACAACCGATGCGCATTGTGGTGTAACATGTCAGGGCTGGTGATGCCGGGGATGTGCAACAAGGGCCAACAAGCACTGCCTCCTTGTCACCTGCTGAGTGGAATACCACTGCACCAAATGTTTTCTGAACTGCAGGCTGCTGAACGAGCAGAGGCTCAGCGAAGGGCAGCAGCAGCAGCAGCTGAGCGCAGAGCTCGGTCAGCTCGATCACAGGATCCTTCTCGGGTGCCCATGGCGGTTGTGATGTCAGATAAGCAGCGACAGGCAGTAGAGAGCCTCATGCAGGAATTGACACTGGATGTAGGTGACAGCTGTGCAGTAAGCAATACAGGCAGCTTACTTGCAGCAGCATCAAGAGTAGCAGAAGACGATGTTGCGCTGGACAGTGACTGTGAACTACAGCAGGCCTTCATTGACGGCCTGGTCAAAGCAGGGTTCAGCTTATCAGACTCCACAGCAGCAGTGAAAGCAGTAGGTACTGCAGCTGGGAAAGCAGCAGCTGCAGCAGCTGCTGCTGCCACTGCCGCTGCAGCTGTTGGTGGTCGCGGCCACACGCGTGTATGGCGCAGTCATGATGGCCTGCAGCCCTACCTTGACTGGTTGTGTATACAGCTACCAGTTGAGCGTCTTCCTGCAAAATACAGACCTGGTGAGTGCAGCGACACTGTAGCAGCACTGCAGAAGCACAACACCACCTCAGTACCGTGGATGACACATGATCCATCCAGCATCAACAAGTGCGTCTCCTGTGTGAAGAGACGTAAAGAGGCTTTAGATTCTCCTGTGAACCACTGAGCATGTTACAGTGGGTGGTTGCTGCAGCCTGTAAGCGCGCTGCTGTCTCTCGCTTTACTAGAGTCGCGGTGATCATCGGTCACCTCCTGTTTACATGCAACTCAACTACTCAAGTGTCATGTCATGGCATGGACCAGTCAGGCTGATACAGGGTTCATTTTGTGATGTAGGCGGCAGCAGCGGTACTGTTGGTGTACTGCGCAGCAACAAGCATAGCGGCAACAACAGCAGCAATACCCACAAGGACGTGGTGGATACTGTTACTGCTGCTACGGTCAATGGGAAGCCTGCTGATGCTGCGGCCTGGCAGCACGATCCTCATGTACAGCAGCTTGTCAGCTACGGGTATCCTCCTAAGTATGCCATGAGTGCATTACAGCTATGTGGAGGAAGCCTAGTGCAAGCATTACATCACCTGCAGCAGCAACTCATCACTGCCAGCAGCAGCTTAGAACTATCAGCTTCTCAGGCTGTGGTGTATCCAGCAGCAGGTACTGCTGGTGACAGTGACACTGATCTTCCTCAGGCCTGGCTTGATGAGCTGGAGGTGCTGTCCGCAATATATGACCAGCAGCTGCAGTGCCACACACCAGGGATGATCTCACTCACTGTAGATGTTGGTGAACAGGTGAGCTCATTGATGCACCTGCAGGCAATGCTATGGAATGAACAGTCTTGTGCATCACGATGTTGCAGACTCTAGCATCTCACATGCGCATGGTGCGCTCCGCAACCAGAACTGTTTCCACCGTGATCAGCTCTCGTGCATGCGAAGGTCACCTGACAGGCACCCAGTCATGTGATTCAGTGTGCAGGCTCCCTGCTGTGCCTAGTGGGGCCAATGGGTCGTTCAAGTGTTCATGCACCTGCTTACGCACTGTGGCGGCTTGCATTGCAGGTTGGTGATAATGCCACCTTGCAGCTCCATGTCTGGTGCCCATCCCAGCCCCAGCCTTATCCTGACACTGCTCCCCTGATTGCTTTCAGCTGCAGTGAGATCCCTGGCTGTGTGCTGCTGCAGCTGACTGCCAAGCTTGCAGCTACAGCACACAACCTTGTAGGTGATCCTGTGGTTCATGAGCTGGCAGTGCAGTTGACAGAGGAACTGCAAGGTATCTCAGGACAAGCTGATCACATGTCAAGTGACTGGCCTGCACCTTTCAATCAGCCGCTGCCCAGCAGTTTAGTGAGTGGCTCTGATGCACCTGATCAGCCATCAGCTGCAAGTGATGGCTACACTGACGAAGCCCAGCAACATGCAGCTGCTGCCGAGGCGATCATGAGCGGTGACAGCACTGGGGTGACAGCAGCACAACAGGTGCCCCAACAGAGGAAGCAGCAGCACCGCACAGGTCTATCAAGGGAACAAGCTGCGCAGGAGAGCAGGAGGCTCCAGGAACAGTACAACAAGCTACAGGTGAGAAGGCCATGATGATGATTGATATATAACACCAATTTGCTATGTCACAACTCTGTGCCTTGTATGCTGAGCTGCTTATTTCAATGACCTTGGACCCAACCGATTGATCACTCTGATGCAGACGGATGCCAGCTATGCCAGCATGAAAGCCACCCGCTGCCGGCTGCCTGCCTTTTCGTGCCGAGATGACGTTCTGAAGCGTGTTACCTCCAGTCATGTGGTGGTCATCAGTGGAGCCACAGGTTGTGGCAAGTCAACACAGGTACATGGTTACACTTCACAGGGAACAAAGACAGTGGCACTATATCTGCAGGGCACTGATGAGCTGATGATTTGTTGTGCTCGTCACACCATGCGGCTTGTGATCCCAGATGTCTCCGCTGAACAGGCTAGCTGCTCACTCTGACATCTGCCTGCATGTGCCTTTGATCTCAGCCAGACTTCAGTGTGCTGTCAGTGTTGTAGATATCTGTGTTGCAGCAAACCACTGGCCATTGTTTGATGTCTACTCAGACCATCTGCTTTCACGGTGAATGAGCACTGTTGCTGACTATGTTGCCATTCAACAGCCAGAGCTCATGTACCTGCTGGTTGTATCGGACTCTGCCAAGAGAGTGCATTCGTTGATTTGCAGGTACCCCAGTACCTGTTTGAGGATGCTGTTGCTGCTGGTTTTGGCGGGGATGTCAACATCATTGTCTGTCAGCCACGGCGTATTGCAGCTATTGGTCTTGCTACTCGTGTTGCTGATGAGGTTGGAGACCCTGTAGGTGTAGGGGGCCTGGTGGGATACAGTGTCAGACTGGACTCAAAGAGCAGCCAACAGACCAGGCTGCTGTTCTGTACCACTGGAGTGCTGCTGAGGCGACTGATGAGTGACCCACAACTGACAGGTGGGTGCACTGGGCGGTGACTTTGCCAGGTTCCAACAGTGGTGCCAGAGAAGCCAGTTGTGCGTGGTCTTGTGTGGTCCCCTGACAACCCCGCACTTGTGACTGATGCCAAGACCCAAGCTGTGTTACTAGTAGCACAGCATTATCAGCTCTGCACCACTACAGAGTATCAAACACACATGATCATGTTGGTGTGCTCACACCTGTTGCTGCTGCAACTTGCAGGTGTCACACACGTCGTGCTTGATGAGGTGCATGAACGGAATCTGGAGAGTGACTTGCTATTGCTGCTGTTGAGGCGAGCAATACTTGCATCACTGACGGGGCGCTGTCCAGGTATGGTGGTGGTGGGTATGTACATGCACCTGCTGGTTGCTGCATGTGTCATAATGACTCCTGCATATTGTGAGTCTCCGAGTTCTGCTTCATAAGTGGCAAAGCAAGTCCGTCCTTACGACTCACCTTTGTGCTTTTCTGAACCGCATAGGCAGCAAGTGCCAGCAGATGCACTTACATGTACCCACACAATGTTTTTTCAGGAGCCATGCCACCCAAGTTGTTGCTCATGTCCGCCACAGCCGATGCACAGCTGTTCGTGGACTACTTCGCCAAGGCAGGGTCTGCAGCCTTGTTGCAAGGGCAGCAAACATCACTTGGAACTGAATGCAAACTGCAGTCAGGTTTCAGTTTGGCAGTGAGCACATTGAGTATCCCTGGCTTCACACATCCTGTGAAGCAATTCTGGTTAGAGGATGTACTGCAAATGACGGGTGTAACAATCGGCAAGAACTCCAGGTGAACTGAATGATGTAATTGGGTATGCAGTTCTACATTCATGACTGCGATCCTTGCAACCTGTCAGATCAACCAATGGCATGCTTTGATGTACATTGTGCTCTCCGGAGATGGATCCATGGCAGCTTCAGCTGGCACAGTCACTGGGATGTTTCCTGTAACAGTACGTTGCAGTCTCAGAAGTTATCGGTGCGCCTGCAGCACCTGACCTTGCAACATTGAGCCTGAGCAACCGTTGTCTGTGCTGCATGCATGGTCTTTGTTTGGAGATTGGATGCCAATACTCTGGTGTGCATGTCTGCTTTGTACAGATATGCTAAGCAGAGGAAGCCCGTGCTGAGTAGTGTCACCAGCAATACAGGGTCCATTGCAGACAGCGATGATGACTTTGACAGCTCTTCGACTTACGAAAAAACTGATGTTGACTTGGGGCTGAAGCAGGCACCAAACAACCAAGCTGGACCACGACAAAGTACAAAAAAAACTACCAAGGATCCCGCATCAGCAGCTACAAGAGCAGCTGATTCTGCGGTCAAAAGTAAGGGACTACTCAGTGCGATTGTTGGCAGCAGTGCACCAGGTTTCCCTCTGGAGTCTGATGCACCAAGCGGCAAGTACAGCGAGGACGTTCTTAGATCAGTGCAGATGGTGGATCCCTCCATCATCAACTATGAACTGATTGAGGCGCTGCTTGTGCATATAGCTGGTGTACAACACAATGATGGCTCTGACAATGTCTTACAGGTGGGGTGTTGTATTGAATAAGCGAATCTGTTGTTGCAAGGTATCGCTGACGCCAGAATGCTGCATACTACTCTTTGCAGTCATTCTCAGACTTATCATGGTGGCAAGTAGCTCTTGGTTGGTCTGTGGTGCTTCCTTACCAGTGCCGGGCTAATCTTGTGTGGCTCAATCAGCTAACCTTACTGATGTTGATCTGCTATTTCTTTGAAGGGTAGTGCAGCTGCAGTTATTGCTGCCAAGTCACCAAGTGCCAAAGCCAACTTCAGAGATGTCGGAGCAGTGTTGATCTTCATGCCAGGTGCTCCTGAAATTGATAGACTGGTACGTCAGTTGCAAAGCAGTCCCAAGCTAGCAGCTATAACATGCAAGGGCTTGCGGATCCTGCCATTGCATGGTGGCCTGTCCCCTGCCACCCAGTCCCGAGTGTTTGAGCGTCCTCCACCGGGTGTGTTGAAGGTTGTTGTGGCCACCAATGTTGCGGAAACAAGCTTGACCATTGATGATGTCACAGTGGTCATTGACACCGGCAGGCACAAGGAGATGAGGTATGTTGTTTTTTGCATGATTTTCTGCAGATAACATGACATTGTGTACTTGTCAGCTCACTTGTTGCACAAATGCAATGTTGTTTGCATGGCCACGGAGCGAACATGTTGTGATGCCACTGATGTTCCTGTCTGTGCACTCCCATATGTGCAAATACTCACATCATGTCTTCTGGCTACTGCATCTGGGCAACTGGTGCATGCATCGTATAACAGTTGATAGCAGGCACTGCCGTGCAGTGCGTCAAGTCAATGCTGTGCACCAACTGATCATACGGAGTTTCCTCTCTACTCTTCTTCTTGCTAGCTTTGACACAAGTCGAGGGTTGAGCTGCTTGAAGGAAACCTGGGTTAGTCAAGCGGCAGCACAACAAAGACGTGGACGAGCAGGTCGTGTAGCCCCTGGAGTATGTTATCGATTGTTTCCAGGCCATTTGTGGCACCGTCTTGCTCCTCATCAACCACCAGAAGTGCTCAGAGTGCCTCTGCAACAGCTGTGCTTGACCACAATGGCAACTTTGGCTGCATCATCATCAGGTATTCTACATATGTATACTCGTATACAACCTGCACGATATCTATCGAGCATATTATGATGATGTTTTCTGGCAATTATCATGGATGCATTCTCTATCTATGCGAATTATGTAGGCACAAAACATACATGACGACGTTGAACACTGTGATTGACACAATGCACACGGTGATACTTGCAGAAGCCTGCGGCATCCAGGATGCATTGGCTATGTTGCTGACACCGCCCACTTCTGAGTCTATGCAAGAGGCAATAACTCACTTGGTAAAGTTGGGTGCCATAGAGGGGTCACCAACAACTCTCACTTCTCTCGGACAGCACCTAGCAGCCATGCCTATGGACGCTGCCCTTGGCAAGGCGCTCATATATGGCTGCATGTTGAGGTGAGTTGTAACGATGTATTGCTGCTATGTTGCAACTGAGTGATGTTCGTTGTATACCGCACTGATGAGGTTGTATGAGTGTTGGAAGAAACCGCATAGATTTCACAATCAGTTGTGTTGAGTAGTCGTCCAGTGATACGTTGAACCTGATACTGCATAGA
>JARWLF010000250.1:0-21182 GCA_029853055.1 Scenedesmus sp. KT-U
GCTGGAGGAGGACCAGACCCTGCTGGTCCAGTCGGGCAAGCCCGTGGGCGTCTTCCGCACCCACAAGGATGCGCCGCGCGTGCTGATCGCCAATTCGAACCTGGTCCCCCATTGGGCGACATGGGAGCATTTCAGCGAACTCGACCGCAAGGGGCTGGCCATGTATGGCCAGATGACGGCGGGAAGCTGGATCTATATCGGCACCCAAGGCATCGTGCAGGGCACCTACGAGACCTTTGCCGAGGCTGGGCGACAGCATTACGACGGCAATCTGCGCGGGCGCTGGATCCTGACGGCGGGGCTCGGCGGGATGGGCGGCGCGCAGCCGCTGGCGGCCGTGATGGCGGGGGCCTGCTGCCTTGCGGTCGAATGCGACGAGATGCGGGCCGATTTCCGCATCCGCACCCGCTATTGCGACGCCAAGGCCCACAGCCTCGACGAGGCTTTGGCGATGATCGACACCTGGACCCGCGCGGGCGAGGCGAAATCCGTCGCCTTGATCGGCAACGCCGCCGAGATCTTCCCCGAACTGCTGCGCCGCATGAAGGCAGGCGAGCCGATGCCCAACGGCCGCCCCGACATCGTGACCGACCAGACCAGCGCGCATGATCCTCTGCACGGCTACCTGCCCCTCGGCTGGAGCGTGGCCGAATGGCGCGCCAAGCAGGAAACCGATCCGAAGGCCGTCGAACAGGCCGCCCGCGCCAGCATGAAGGCCCATGTGGCGGCGATGGTCGGCTTCTGGAACGCGGGCGTGCCGACGCTGGATTACGGCAACAACATCCGTCAGGTCGCGCTGGAGGAGGGGCTGGAGAGCGCCTTCGCCTTTCCGGGCTTCGTGCCGGCCTATATCCGGCCCCTGTTCTGCAAGGGGATCGGCCCGTTCCGCTGGTGCGCGCTGTCGGGCGACCCCGAGGACATCTACAAGACCGATCAGCGCATGAAGGAGCTGTTCCCCGACAATGCCCATCTGCACAATTGGCTGGACATGGCGCGCGAGCGGATCGCGTTTCAGGGCCTGCCCGCGCGGATCATGTGGATCGGTCTGGGCGACCGGCATCGCGCGGGGCTGGCCATCAACGAGATGGTCAGGAACGGCGAGTTGAAGGCGCCCGTGGTGATCGGTCGCGATCATCTGGACAGCGGCAGCGTCGCCAGCCCCAACCGCGAGACCGAGGCGATGAAGGATGGCAGCGACGCGGTCAGCGACTGGCCTTTGCTGAACGCGCTGCTGAATTGCGCGTCAGGTGCCACTTGGGTCAGCCTGCATCACGGCGGCGGGGTCGGCATGGGCTTTTCGCAGCATTCCGGCATGGTGATCTGCTGCGACGGCAGCGAGGATGCCGACAGGCGCATCGCCAACGTGTTGTGGAACGACCCGGCGACGGGCGTGATGCGGCACGCCGATGCAGGCTACGACATCGCGCTGGATTGCGCGCGCGAGCATGGGCTGAACCTGCCCGCGATCTTGAAGGACTGAAAAGAACCGAGGCGCCGACGAACGGCGTCCTTACCCCCCAACAGAGAGGTGACATCATGAAGCGACGTTCTTTCCTTGCCACGGCGGGTATCGGGGCCGCGGCCTCGGCGCTGGCCGCGCCGGCCTTGGCGCAGGGCGTGCGGCAATGGCGGATGGTCTCGGCCTGGCCGCGCAACCTGCCCGGACCCGGCATCGCCGCCCAGATGCTGGCCGACCGCATCACCGCCTTGTCGGGCGGCCGCATCCAGGTCGAGCTGTTCGCGGCGGGCGAGATCGTGCCCGGCCCCGGCGTCTTCGACGCGGTGGCCGAGGGCACGGCCGAGCTTTATCACGCGGTTCCGGCCTATTGGGGATCGAAATCGCGCGGCATCCTGCTGTTCGGCAGCCAGCCCTTCGGCCTGACCGCGATCGAACAGCATGGCTGGATGCTGCATGGCGGCGGGCAGGAGCTTTACGACGAGATGTATGGCCGCTTCGGGCTGAAACCCTTCCTCTGCGGCAATTCCGGGCCGCAATGGGCGGGCTGGTTCCGCAACGAGATCAACAGCCTCGACGATCTGCGCGGGCTGAAATACCGGACCACAGGCCTGAATTCCGAGGTCTGTTCGCGCCTTGGGATGGCCGTCGAGGCGATGCCGGGACCCGCGATGTTCCAGGCGCTGCAATCGGGTGCGCTGGATGCGGGCGAGTTCATCGGCCCATGGTCGGATTCCGCGCTTGGCCTGCAGCAGGTCGCCAAGAACTATTACTGGCCGGGCGTGGGCGAGCCCTCCTCGGCCGAGGAATGCGCAGTCAATCTGGACGCCTTCAACGCGCTGGAGGACGATCTGAAAGAGGCCGTGACCTATGCCTGCGAAAGCCTCTACAACCCGGTTCTGACCGAATACAACACCAAACACGCCATGGCGCTGCGTGAGCTGGTCAGCGAACACGGCGTCACCGTGCGCGAACTGCCCCAGGACGTGGTCGCCGCGATGGCCGGGGCGATGGACGAGGTCGTGGCCGGTCTGCGCGAGGACAGCGACGAACTGGTCCGGCGCATCACCGAAAGCTATCTGGAGTACCGCGACCTGATGGCGGGCTACATGCCCTATGCGGAAGGCGGGCAACTGAACGCCCGCGCGGCGGTCCACGAAGGCTGACAATGACCCGCGCGGGGCCGGACCCGGCCTCGCGCCCTGGCGGAACGGGGGCGAGAATGCGGCGACTGGCCGACATGCTGGACTGGATCAACCGCGCGGCGGGGCTGTCGGTGCGCTGGTTGGCACTGGCCATGGTGTTGCTGCAATTCGCGATCGTCGTGCTGCGATACGTCTTCGGCTATTCCTCGATCTTCCTGACCGAGGGGGTGCTGTATCTGCATGCCGCGATCTTCATGATCGGCGCGGGCTACACGCTGCTGGTGGGCGGTCACGTGCGGGTCGACATCTTCTATGCCAAGCTGTCGTCGCGCGGCCGGGCAATAGTCGATGTCATCGGCCATCTGGCGCTGCTGATGCCAAGCCTTCTGATCCTGCTCTACTGGTCATGGCCGACGGTGCGGCGGTCCTGGGCGATCCTGGAGGGGCCAATCAGCGTGGGCGGCATCCCGGCCTCGTTCCTGCTGAAGACGCTGATCCCGGTCTTTTGCGTGCTGCTGCTGATCCAGGGCCTGTCGGCGCTGATCCGCGACCTGCTGCGCCTCAAAGGACAAGACGCATGACCCTGCCCCTTGACCTGATCATGTTCGGCGCGCTGATCGCCGTGATTCTCAGCGGCTATCCGGTGGCCTTCGCCATTGCCGGCGTGGCGACGGGCTTTGCGCTGCTTGGCGCGGCGCTCGGGCAGTTCAATATCGGGCTGATGGGCGCGCTCGGGCAGCGCTTTTTCGGGATCATGACGAACCCGGTCCTGACCGCGATTCCGCTTTTCGTGCTGATGGGGGTGATCCTCGAACGCAGCCGCATCGCGGAAGACCTGCTTGAGACGATGGGCCGCCTGTTCGGCACGATGCGCGGGGGCCTTGGTGTCTCGGTCGTGCTGGTGGGGGCGCTGCTGGCGGCCTCGACCGGGATCGTGGGGGCGACGGTGGTGGCGATGGGGCTGATCGCGCTGCCCGCGATGCTGCGGAACGGCTACAACCCGTCGCTGGCGGCGGGGATGGTGGCGACGTCCGGCACGCTTGGCCAGATCATCCCCCCCTCGACGCTGCTGATCATTCTGGCTGATGTCATGTCATCGGCCTTTCAGCAGGCGCAATACGCGCAGGGGCTGTTCTCGATCCAGACGGTCTCGGTCGGGCAGGTCTTCGCCGCCGCATTGATGCCGGGGCTGCTGCTGGTCGCGCTGTACGTCGCCTATATCCTGATCCGCGCCTGGCTGCGCCCCGCCGATGCCCCGGCCATGAGCGAGGCCGTCAGCCGCCCGCCCCTTGGCGCCGTGCTGGCCGCGATCCTGCCGCCGGTCCTGCTGATCGTGGCGGTGCTGGGCGCGATCCTGGGCGGCGTCGCCTCGCCGAACGAGGCGGCGGCGGTGGGCGCCATCGGCGCGCTGCTGCTGGCTGGCGGGCGGCACGGCATGCCGCGCTGGCTGCTGATCTCGGGGGGTGTCGCGCTGGCATTGCTGGCGGTGCTGGCAGGCGGCTGGCCGGTGCGGGTCCAGCGCTCGGATGCTGGCCTGGCCGAATATCTGCGCGCGGCGCTTTATGCGGGGCTGGTCCTGTGGGGCACGGCCGCAATCCTCGTGGCGGGCTGGCGCCTGATGCGCGCGGGGGTCTTCGGCCCGGTCCTGACCTCGACCCTGACCGTCACCTCGATGATCTTCGCCACGATCCTGATGGCCAGCTACTTCTCGCTGGTCTTCGTGGGCCTGGGCGGCGAGCATCGCATCGCCGCGATCCTCGACGCGCTGCCCGGAGGCCCGACCGGCGCGCTGATCTTCGCGATGGCCTTCATCTTCGTGCTGGGCTTCTTTCTCGACTTCGTGGAAATCGCGGTGATCCTGCTGCCGCTGCTGGTGCCGCCGCTGATCCTGATGGGCCACGACCCGATCTGGCTGGCGGTCCTGATCGCGGTGAACCTGCAGACCTCGTTCCTGACGCCGCCCTTCGGCTTTTCGCTGTTCTACCTGCGCGGAGCGGCGCCGGCCTCGATCACGACGGGCATGATCTATCGCGGCGTCATCCCCTTTATCGCCCTGCAGGGGCTAGCGATCACGCTGATCTGGCTCTGGCCCGCCATCGGCACGTGGCTGCCCCGCGCCGCCTTCTGACGCAGCGCGACAAACAAAGATCAAGCTTTGCTTTGGCGCGTTCAGACGTGATACCAAATGACGAGTAAACGGCCAAATACCTGCGCTGACTCGAGGGGGCGATGCAATGGCTGGCCAGATGGTGACCAGTACCCGACCGGAACGGTCGGGGCGTTTCATGCGGGCCCTGGGGGCCGCCTTGCTGGCGCGGCGCAGCCTGCGCTACGAGATCACGTTCGCCCTGTCGGCCATCGTCATCTCGACCGGCCTGCGCCACGCGCTGAACGACATCCTGCCGCCGGGCTTTCCCTTCCTGACCTTCTTTCCGGCCGTGATGCTGACGCTGGTCCTGTCCTCTCTGCGATCCGGCATCGTGGTGGGCGTCGTCTGCGGCCTGATCGCGCTGCATTCGTTCATCGAGCCGGTGGGCCGACTGTCGCTTGATGCGGGCTCGGTTCTGGCGCTCGGCTTCTACACGCTCATCATCGCGACCGAGGTCGTGTTCATCACCGCCGCCCGCCGCGCGCTGCTGCAACGATTGCGGGCCGAGGCGCGGGCCACCCATCTGGCCCATGCGCGCAGTCTGATGTTCTCCGAGCTGCAGCACCGCATCTCGAACAACCTCTCGACGGTGGCCGCGCTGCTCAGGCTGCAGAGCCAGCAGATCACCGACGAGACGGCGCGCCATGCCCTGCTGGCGGCGCAATCGCGCATCCGCTCGATCTCGCTGCTGCAACGCCGGCTGCACGCGCCCGACATGCAGGATCTGGACGCGGCCGATTACCTTCGCGACGTGCTGGCCGATGTGGTCGAGGTCGCGGGCGCGGGCGATGTGCAGCTCGAATTCAGCGCCGACAGCCTGCCCCTGCCCCATGACAGCGCCGTGCCACTGGGGCTGATCGCCAGCGAATTGGTGATGAACGCGATCGAACATGCGGCGGCGCAGGGCCGCGTGAACCATGTCACCGCGCGGCTCAAGGTGGACGGACCGGCCGGCCAGGGCCGCACCGCCGCGACGCTCGAGATCCGCGACCGCGGCCCGGGCCTGCCCGACGGCTTCGCGCTGGAACGCTCCGAAAGCCTCGGCCTGATCGTGGCGCGGCAATTCGCGACGGCGCTGAACGGGGAATTGTCACTGAAGCGGCACCCGCAAGGCGGCACCGTGGCGCGGCTGGGCTTCGCGGTCGATCCCCCGCAAGGCGGCCTCGCCGCATGAACAGGGGCGCCCGCAGGCGCCCCGTTCCGTCTCAGAAATCCCAGTCCTCGTCCTGGGTCGCGACGGTCTTGCCGATGACATAGGACGAACCCGACCCCGAAAAGAAGTCGTGGTTCTCGCTGTCCGGCGACAGGGCGGCCAGGATCGCGGGGTTCACCTCGCAGGCGGCCGGCGGGAACAGCGCCTCATAGCCCAGGTTCTGCAGCGCCTTGTTGGCGTTGTAATGCAGGAAGGCCTTCACATCCTCGGTCAGCCCGATCCCGTCATAGAGCTGCTCCGTATAGCGGCTCTCGACCTCGTAAAGGTCGAACATCAGCGAAAACGCGAAATCCTTCAGCGCGGCCCGCTCGGCCTCGGACACCCGCTCCAGCCCGCGCTGGAACTTGTAGCCGACATAATAGCCATGCACCGCCTCGTCGCGGATGATCAAGCGGATCAGGTCGGCGGTGTTCGTCAGCTTCGCCCGGCTCGACCAGTACATCGGCAGGTAGAAGCCCGAATAGAACATGAAGCTTTCTAGGAAGACGCTCGCGATCTTGCGCTTCAGCGGATCGGCCCCGGCGGCGTATTCCTGCAGGATCAGCCGCGCCTTCTGCTGCAGATGCGGGTTCTCCTCGGACCAGCGGAAGGCGTCATCCACCTCGGGCGTCAGGCAGAGGGTCGAGAAGATCGACGAATAGGACCGCGCATGGACCGCCTCCATGAAGGCGATGTTGGACAGGACCGCCTCCTCATGCGGCGTGATCGCATCGGCCATCAGCGCGGGCGCGCCCAGGCTGCTCTGGATCGTGTCCAGCATGGTCAGCCCCGTGAAGACCCGGATCGTCAGCTCGCGCTCGGCCGGCCGCAGCGTCGCCCAGGACTGCACGTCATTCGAAAGCGGCACCTTCTCGGGCAGCCAGAAGTTCACCGTCAGCCGGTTCCAGACCTCCAGGTCCTTCTCGTCCTCCAGCCGGTTCCAGTTGATCGCGCGCGCCGCGCCCGTCACCATGTCACGCATCGCCCAAGCCTCTTCTTCGTTGTCCAAATATCCCGGGGGTCCGGGGGCTGGCCCCCGGTCCGACGCCCGTCAAAGCGAGCAGCTGACGCAGCCCTGCACCTCGGTTCCCTCCAGCGCGGCCTGGCGCAGGCGGATGTAGTAGATCGTCTTGATCCCCGATTTCCACGCCTTGATCTGCGCGCGGTTGATGTCGCGCGTCGTGGCTTCGGCCGGGAAGAACAGCGTCAGGGACAGGCCCTGATCCACATGCTCGGTCGCGGCCGCGTAGACGTCGATGATCGCGTCCGGCCCGATCTCGTAGGCGTCGCGGTAATATTCGAGGTTCTCGTTCGACATGAAGGGCGCGGGGTAATAGACGCGGCCGATCTTGCCCTCCTTCCGGATCTCGATCTTCGAGACGATCGGATGGATCGAGCTGGTCGAGTTGTTGATGTAGCTGATCGAGCCCGTGGGCGGCACCGCCTGAAGGTTTCGGTTGTAAAGCCCGTCCTTCATCACCGCCTCGCGCAGAGCCGCCCAATCCTCACGGGTCGGCAGCGTGATCCCCTCGAACAGCCGCGCGACCTCGGGCCGCTCGGGCAGCCAGTCGCGGGTCACATATTTCTCGAAGAACGTCCCGTCGGCATAGCGCGACTTGTCGAAATCCTTGAAGGTCGTCCCCTTCTCGCGCGCCAGCGCGTTCGAGGCGCGGATCGCGTGATAGGTGATCGCCGCGAAATAGACGCTGGTGAACTCGACCGCCTCGGGACTGTCGTAGTGGATCCGCTCGCGTGCCAGGAAGCCGTGCAGGTTCATCTGGCCCAGACCCACCGCATGCGCCTCGTCATTGCCGCGCCGGATCGAGGGCACCGCGTCGATGGCCGACATCTCCGAGACCGCCGTCAGCGCCCGGATCGCCGTTTCGACCGTCGCGCCGAAATCCGGCCCGTCCATCGTCTGCGCGATGTTCAGGCTGCCCAGGTTGCACGAGATGTCCGTGCCCATCTTGGCATAGCCCAGATCCTCGTTGAACTCGGACGCCTCGGCGACCTGCAGGATTTCGCTGCACAGGTTCGACATGGTGATGCGCCCCGCGATGGGGTTCGCGCGGTTCACAGTGTCCTCGAACATGATGTAGGGATAACCCGATTCGAACTGGATCTCAGCCAGCGTCTGGAAGAACGCCCGCGCGTTGATCTTCTTCTTCTTGATGCGCTTGTCCTCGACCATCTCATGATATTTCTCGCTGACCGAGATTTCCGAGAAGGGCACGCCATAGACCTTCTGCACGTCGTGCGGCGAGAAGAGGTACATGTCCTCGTTCCGCTTCGCCAGCTCGAAGGTGATGTCGGGGATCACGACGCCAAGCGACAGCGTCTTGATACGGATCTTCTCGTCGGCATTCTCGCGCTTCGTGTCGAGGAAGCGCAGGATGTCCGGGTGGTGGGCGTTGAGATAAACAGCCCCTGCCCCCTGCCGCGCGCCCAGCTGGTTCGCGTAGCTGAAGCTATCCTCCAGCAGCTTCATCACCGGGATGACGCCCGAGGACTGGTTCTCGATCCCCTTGATCGGCGCGCCGGCCTCGCGGATGTTGGTGAGCATCAGCGCGACGCCGCCGCCACGCTTTGAGAGCTGCAGGGACGAGTTGATGGCGCGGCCAATGGACTCCATGTTGTCCTCGATCCGCAGCAGGAAGCACGAGATCAATTCGCCGCGCGATTTCTTGCCCGCGTTCAGGAAGGTCGGCGTCGCGGGTTGGAAGCGGCCCGACAGCATCTCTTCCATGAAGGACATTGCCAGCGCCTGATCGCCGCGCGCCAGCGTCAGCGCGACCATGACCACGCGATCCTCATAGCGTTCCAGATAGCGCTGCCCGTCGCGGGTCTTCAGCGTGTAGCTGGTGTAATACTTGAACGCGCCGAGGAAGGTCGGGAAGCGGAACTTGCGCTTGAAGGCGGCGGCCCAGATCGCGTGCAGGAACTCGCGCGGGTATTGGGCCAGCACCTCGGCCTCGTAATAGCCCTCGTCCACCAGGTAATCGAGCTTCTCGTCCAGCGAGTGGAAGAAGACCGTGTTCTGGTTGACGTGCTGCAGGAAATACTGCCGCGCGGCCATGCGGTCCGCGTCGAAGCGGATTTTCCCCTCGCCGTCATAGAGGTTCAGCATCGCGTTCAGCGCGTGGTAGTCGAGGTCGGGCTTCACGGCGTCAAGCATGGCTCTCTCCAGAACAGGGTCAGCCCGTCGCGGATGCGGGCGATATCGGTTTCCGTCCCGGCCAGCTCGAACGTGGCCAGCACCGGGACGCGGCATTTTTCTGCGATGATCCGGGCCGACAGGGCATAGGTCGGCCCGAAATTGCGGTTTCCGCCGCCGATCACCCCACGGATCAGGGCGCGGCGGGCGGGGTCGTTCAGAAAGCGGATCACCTGCTTGGGGACCGCGCCCGCCCCGGTGCCATCGGCATAGGTCGGGCAGATCAGCACATAGGGCGCCGTGGGGGCGGGCATGGGCTCGGCCTCGCGGACGGGGATGCGCGCGGCAGGCAGGCCAAGCGCCTGCACGAACCGCGCGGTGTTCCCCGAGCCCGACGAGAAATAGACCAGCCCCGCCATCGCCCCGGTCAGGCCAAGGCGCTGATCATGTCGGGGCGAAAGCCCGCCCAATGCGCCTCGCCCGCGATGACGACCGGCGCCTGCCGATAGCCAAGCTCGGTCACGCGGGCCATGGCCTCGTCGTCCTGGGTCAGGTCGATCACGTCATAGTCAAGGCCGCGGGCATCCAGCGCACGGGTCGTGGCGGTGCACTGCACGCAGGCGGGTTTGCTGTAAACGATGATGGTCATGCCCTGCTCGCTTTCCTGTCAGAGGCGCGGGGCAAGGGCTTGCCGCCCCCGGACCCGCCGCCCGGTCCTTGTGATGTCTTGCCATCGCCGCCGGACGGCCCTGCCGCGACGGTGACCAAAACCCCCTGAAACAGGACGTTTCGACGGGAAGAACCCGTTCTACCGGAGCGTGAGCCGTGGATGCGATGCCACATCATATAGACTGCACGGGCAGGAAAGTGTCAACATGTTGGGTAGACGGATTTGAATTTTCATCTCTGGTCTCCCTTGCCGCTCACTCGGCGGGCGGCCCGTCTAGCCTGAATATTCCGGGCTTTCCAGAGCGTCTCGGGCGAATTCACCGTCGCCCGGCCAATTCGCCGCATCCGTCCCCAAGCCGCCGCCAAGCACGAATCGTGATCGCCTTGGCGCGGCGGGAATTGCCCGGAAAGCGGGCATCGCGCCGTCCCCTGCCGCAGATGCGGGCATAAGCGCCCGGACGCTCCGCTTCCGCCTGCCGGATGGGCTGATCCACCTGCCGTCCGCGCGGCCTCGCGCTTAGACGGAAGGTATGCCGAAGCTCTCCATCATCGTGGTCGAACGCGACCGGGAACGCGCCCTGCGGATCGTCGACGGCCTGGGCGGAGCCGAGGGGCACGAGATCGCCGTCATCTCGGAAGAGACCGGTCTTGCGCGGCGGATCACCGAACTCAAGCCCGACATCGTGCTGATCGACATCGCCAACCCCTCGCGCGACGTGCTCGAGGAACTGGCCTTCGCCTCGGGGCCGATGGACCGGCCGGTGGCGATGTTCGTGGACCGCTCGGACGAGCAGATGACCCGAGCGGCGATCGAGGCGGGCGTTTCGGCCTATGTCGTGGACGGGCTGCAACCCGATCGGATCAAGCCGATCCTCGACGCCGCAATCGCGCGCTTCCACATGTTCCACAAGATGAGGACCGAACTGGCCGCGACCCGCGCCGCACTGGAGGAACGCAAGATCATCGACCGCGCCAAGGCCATCCTGATGAAGGCGCGCGGCATCGACGAGGAAGCGGCCTATGCCCTTCTGCGCAAGACGGCGATGGACCAGGGCCGCCGCGTCGCCGACATCGCGCAGCAGCTGGTCATGGCGGCGGGGCTTCTGACATGAGCACGACGACCTTGCGCCTGGGCTATGTGCCGCTGATCGATGCGGCCCCCCTGATCATCGGTGCCGAGATCGGCTTTGCCGCCGAAGAGGGGCTGGAATTCGACCTGATCCGCCTGCGCTCCTGGGCGCAGAGCCGCGACATGCTGGGCACGGGCGGGATCGATGCCGCGCATATGCTGGTGCCGCTGCCCATCGCGCAGGCGCTTGGCCTTGGGCCGGACTACCCGGCCTTCGATCTGGCGATGTTCATCAGCCAGGGCGGGCAGGCCATCGCGGTCGACGCAGCGCTGGCCGAGCGGCTGCGGGGCATCGGCCACGGCTTCGGCTTCGGCGATGCGCAGGAAGCGCGGGACGCACTGGCGCAGGTGGCGGGGCCGTCGCTGCGGGTTGGCGTCCCCTTCACTTTCTCGACCCAGGCCCATCTGGTCCGGCACTGGCTGAAGGGGTCGGTGCTCGAGCCGCGCCTGTCGATCCACACCGTCCCGCCGCCGATGATGGCTGACGCGCTGGCTTCGGGCGAGGTCGACGCCTTCTGCGTGGGCGAGCCCTGGGCCTCCTACGCCGTCGAGACGGCGGCGGGGGCGTTGCTGCTGGCCGGGCGTGCGATCTGGAACGCGCCGCCGGAAAAGGGGCTGGTCCTGACCCGGGCCTTCACCGAAGGCGAGCCCGAGCTGACCGGCGCGCTGATGCGGGCCGTCTGGCGCGCCTGCCGCTGGCTCGACATCCCCGAGAACCGCGGCACCGCCGTCGAGATCCTGTCGAGGCCCGATTACCTGAACCTCTCGCCGGAACTCAGCGAGCGCGGCCTCTTGGGCCGCCTCCATGTCACCCCTCAGGGCGAGGTGCGGCATTTCCCCGACTTCATCCGCTTCCACGCGGGCGGGGCGAATTTCCCCTGGCGCAGCACGGCGGCGCTGCTGGCGCGGGGGATCGCCGAGGCCCATCACCTTGATCCGCAGGCTGCGATGGAGGCGGCGGGCGCCTGCTTCCGCACCGACCTTTACCGCCGGCACCTTAGGGCGGCGGGGGCGGACATGCCCGGCGCCTCGGCGAGGGTTGAGGGGGCGATGACCCATCCCACCCCCGTCGCCAGCGAGAAGGGGCAGATGATTCTGGGCCCCGATGCCTTCTTCGACGGCGAAACCTTCGACCCGCCGATCTATTCGCGCTGATTTCGCAGGCAGTCGCGCTGCGCTTGGCGGCACTTGGCGAAAGCCGCCAGAAATCCCCGGCCCCTTTCTTGACCGATTCGCCCCCGATGCGCGAAGGTCAGAACAAGGCCACAGGGCAACGGCGCCCCGGCCACCGATCTTCCGCAAGGCTGCGGACCCCCTTTCTCCGGCAACGACGCCACCACGCTTGTCCCGATGACGGGTCACGCGCCGGTGGCTTTTTCCGTTGCCGTCCCGCCATTCCCGGCCCCCTGGGCCACGCAAAGGATCGCCAGATGAGCCTGATCACGCCGACCCGCCGCAGCTTCCTGAAATCCGCCGCCTCGGTCGCGGCCACCGCCGCCGCCGCGCGGCTTGCCCTGCCGGGCGGAGCCTGGGCCGCCACACCCGCGCTAGAGACCACCGGCGCCACGCTCGGCTATATCGCGCTGACCGACAGCGCGCCCCTGATCATCGCGCTGGAAAAGGGCTTTTACGAAAAGCACGGCCTGACCGACATGCGGATCGAGAAGCAGGCGAGCTGGGGCGCCACCCGCGACAACATGGCGCTCGGCTCCAGCGGCGGCGGCATCGACGGCGGCCATATCCTGCGGCCGAAGGTCCATCTTTATTCCACCGGCACGGTTACGCAGAACAACCAGCCGCTGCCGATGTATAATCTGCTGTCGCTGAACGAGCAGTGCCAGGGCATCTCGGTCACGCAAACCTATGCCGATAGCGGCGTCGGCCTCGACAGCGCGCCGCTCAAGGAGATCTGGGCCGCCCGCCGCGCCGCCGGACAGGAAATCCCTGTCGCCATGACCTTCCCCGGTGGCACGCATGACCTGTGGATGCGCTATTGGCTGGCCGCGGGCGGGATCGACCCCACCACCGAATGCGACCTGATCGTCGTCCCGCCCCCGCAGATGGTCGCCAACATGCGCGTCGGCAACATGGAGGCCTTCTGCGTCGGCGAGCCGTGGAACGAGCAACTCGTGAACATGGGCATCGGCTTCACCGCCTGCACCACCGGCGAGATCTGGGCGAACCACCCCGAGAAGATCCTCGGCATGCGCGCCGATTGGGTGGACGCCCATCCCAACACGACCCGCGCCATCCTGATGGCCGTGATGGAGGCGCAGATGTGGTGCGAGGAGGCCGCCAACAAGGACGAGATGGCCCAGATCCTCTCGCGCCGCCAATGGTACAACGTTCCCGTCGCCGACATCGCCGCGCGCCTCAAGGGCGACATCAACTACGGCAACGGGCGCGAGGAAGACCGCCCCGATCTGGCCATGCGCTTCTGGGGCGAGAACGGCAGCGCCTCCTTCCCGTGGAAGTCGCTCGACAGCTGGTTCATCACCGAAAACAAGCGGTGGGGCTACCTGCCGGGCGATCTGGATACGGCCGCGCTGGTCCAGCAGACCAACCGCTCGGACCTGTGGCTCGAGGCCGCGGCCGCGCTCGGCCTCGAGACCGGCGACAAGGGCGACAGCCGGGGCATCGAGACCTTCTTCGACGGCACGACCTTCGATCCCGCCGACCCGGACGGCTATCTTGCCGCCCAGTCCATCAAGGCCATGGCGTAAGGAGGTCCTGATGAGCAGCGTCACCGCCCTCAAGCGCCCCGCCGCCGCCGCCCCCCGGCCCGCGGCCATCGTCCACGCGATCCCCCGCCCGCGCAGCGCCGCCTCCGTGCGCGCCGCCCGGCTCGGCCGCGCCGCCGCCGCCAATGTCCTGCCCCCCGTGCTGGTCGTCGCGGCGCTCCTCGGCCTCTGGCAGCTTCTGCTGGCCGGGGGCGGCGCCGCCTTGCCGTCGCCGGTCGAGATCTGGCAGCAATCGGGCGATCTGATCCTCGAGCCCTTCTACGTCGCCGGCACGCAGGACATGGGCCTCGGCTGGCGCGTCCTGACCTCGCTGGAACGCGTCGGCATCGGCTTCGGCCTTGCGGCCTTTGTCGGCATCGCGGTCGGTGCGGTGATCGGGCAGTCCGCCTGGCTGATGCGCGGTGTGGACCCACTGTTCCAGGTGCTGCGCACCGTCCCGCCGCTCGCCTGGCTGCCGATCAGCCTCGCCGCCTTCATGGACAGCCGCCCCTCGGCCATCTTCGTGATCTTCATCACCGCGATCTGGCCCGTCATCATCAACACCGCCGCCGGCGTGCGCGCCATCCCGCAGGATTACCGCAACGTCGCCGCCGTCCTGCGCCTCAGCCCGCTCGAGTTCTTCTGGAAGATCATGGTCCCCGCCGCCGCCCCCTACATCTTCTCGGGGCTCCGCATCGGCGTCGGCCTCGCCTGGCTCGCCATTGTCGCGGCCGAGATGCTGACCGGCGGCGTGGGCATCGGCTTCTTCATCTGGGACGCGTGGAACAGCTCCATGCTGACCGACATCTTCGTCGCGCTGCTCTACATCGGCGCCACCGGCTTCGCGCTCGACCGCCTGGTTGCCTTCATCGGCACCAAGGTCAGCCGCGGCACCACGGTCTGAGGGGAACCACCATGAGCTATCTCAAGATCGACCACGCCGGAAAGACCTTCACCTCGGGCAGCCGGTCCAACGTCGTCCTTCAGGACGTGCGGCTCGACATCGCCAAGGGCGAGTTCGTCTCGGTCATCGGCCATTCCGGCTGCGGCAAGTCCACCCTCCTGAACATGATCGCGGGCCTCACCGAGACCACCTCGGGCGGCATCATCCTGGAGGGGCGAGAGGTGAACGCCCCCGGTCCCGACCGCGCCGTGGTCTTCCAGAACCACAGCCTGCTGCCCTGGCTCACCGTCTATGACAACGTGAAGATGGGCGTGCAGAAGGTCTTCGGCAGCACCAAGTCCAAGGCCGAGCGCCACGACTGGATCATGCAGAACCTCGATCTGGTGCAGATGGGCCACGCCGCCCAGAAGCGCCCGGCCGAGCTGTCCGGCGGCATGAAGCAGCGCGTCGGCATCGCCCGCGCCTTGGCGATGGAGCCCAAGATCCTGCTGCTGGACGAGCCCTTCGGCGCCCTCGACGCCCTGACCCGCGCCCACTTGCAGGACGCGGTGATGGAGATCCACGCCCGGCTCGGCAACACCATGATCATGATCACCCATGACGTGGACGAGGCCGTGCTGCTGGCCGACCGGATCGTGATGCTGACCAACGGCCCGGCGGCCACGGTGGGCGAGGTGCTGGAGGTCCCCCTCGCGCGTCCCCGCGACCGCATCCGCCTCGCCAGCCACCCCGACTACGTGCGCGCCCGCGAGGCGGTGCTGCGCTTCCTCTACGAACGCCACCGCTTCGTCGAAGCAGCGGAGTAAGCCCATGACAAAGAACCTCGTCGTCATCGGCGCGGGTATGGCCTCGGGCCGGATGCTGGAGCATCTGTTCGAGGCCGCCCCCGGCGCCTACAACGTCACCCTCTTCAACGCAGAACCGCGCGGCAACTACAACCGCCTGATGCTCTCCCCGGTCCTGTCGGGCGAAAAGACCTACGAGCAGATCGTCACCCATGACGAGGCCTGGTATCAGGCCCAAGGCGTCACCACCCGCTTCGGCGAGGCCGTCACCGCCATCGACCGGCAGGCGCAGGTCGTCCACGGCAAGAACGGCACTGTGCCCTACGACGCGCTGGTCATCGCCACCGGCTCGGCCCCCTTCATCATCCCGGTCCCCGGCCACAAGCTGCCCGGCGTCGTCTCCTACCGCGATCTGGAAGACACCAATGCCATGATCGACGCCTCGCGCCCTGGCGCGAAGGCCGTGGTGATCGGCGGCGGCCTTCTGGGCTTGGAAGCCGCCGCCGGCATGGCCGCCCGCGGCGCCGAGGTGACGGTGATCCACCTGATGGGCCACCTGATGGAGCGTCAGCTCGACCCCGCCGCCGGCTATCTGCTGCAAAAGGACCTCGAGAAACGCGGCATCCGCATCCACTGCAAGGGCGCCACGAAAGCCATCCTCGGCGAGGATCGCGTCGAAGCCGTGCTGCTGGAAGACGGCACCGTCTACCCCGCCGACCTCGTCTGCATGGCCGTCGGCATCCGCCCCGAGACGCGGCTGGCGAACGACGCCGGTCTTGAGGTCGCGCGTGGGATCACCGTGAACGACCAGCTTCAGACCTCCGACCCCGCGATCTACGCGCTTGGCGAATGCACCGAGCATGACGGCCAGCTTTTCGGCCTCGTCGCCCCCCTCTACGATCAGGCCAAGGTCTTGGCCGCGACACTGGCGGGGCAAGAGTCTGCCTTCAAGCCCGTCCAGACCGCGACCAAGCTGAAGGTCACCGGCTGCGACCTCTTCAGCGCCGGCGATTTCGCCGATGCGCCGGGCCGCGAGGACATCGTCTTCCGCGACCCCGGCCGCGGCATCTACAAGCGCCTGATTCTGGAAGGCGAGCGCCTGATCGGCGCCGTGATGTATGGCGACACCGCCGACGGCGCCTGGTTCTTCGACAAGATCCGCACCGGCGCCGACGTGAGCTCGGACCGCGACACCCTCATCTTCGGCCCGGCCTTCGCGGGGGGCGCTTCAGCGGACCCTCTGGCAGCCGTTGCAGCCTTGCCGCCTGAGGCGGAGATCTGCGGCTGCAACGGCGTCTGCAAGGGACAGATCACCCGCGCCATCGAGGGCGGCGCCAATACCCTCGACGCAGTGCGCGGCCAGACCAAGGCCAGCGCCTCATGCGGCACCTGCACCGGCCTCGTCGAGCAGGTCATGGCCCTCACCTTGGGCGACGGCTTTGCGGCCAACGCCAACCCGCCCATGTGCAAATGCACCGACCACACGCATGAGGACGTGCGCCGCCTGATCAAGTCGATGGGCCTCAAGTCCATCCCCGCGGTGATGCAGGAACTGGGGTGGCGCAGCACAGGCGGCTGCGCCTCCTGCCGCCCGGCGCTGAATTACTACCTCTTGGCCGACTGGCCGCTCGACTACCGCGACGACCGCCAGAGCCGCTTCGTGAACGAGCGCAACCACGCCAACATCCAGAAGGACGGCACCTATTCCGTCGTCCCCCGCATGTGGGGCGGCGTCACCACCCCCGCCGAGCTGCGGGCCATCGCGGACGCGGCCGACCGCTACAACGTGCCCATGGTCAAGGTCACCGGCGGCCAGCGCATCGACCTTCTGGGCGTTCGCAAGGAGGACCTGCCCGCCATCTGGTCGGACCTCAACGAGGCCGGCATGGTCTCGGGCCACGCCTATGCCAAGGGCCTCAGGACGGTGAAGACCTGCGTCGGCCAGCAGTTTTGCCGCTTCGGCACGCAGGATTCAACCGGCCTCGGCATCCGGCTGGAGAAGCTGCTCTGGGGCTCCTGGACCCCGGCCAAGGTCAAGCTGGGCGTCTCGGGCTGCCCCCGCAACTGCGCCGAGGCGACCTGCAAGGACATCGGCATCGTCTGTGTGGACAGCGGCTTCCAGATCAGCGTCGCGGGCGCCGCCGGCATGGATGTGCGCGAAACCGTCCCCCTCCTAACCGTCGCCACCGAGGACGAGGTCTGCGAGGTCACCGCCGCCTTCGTCCAGCTTTACCGCGAGAACGCCCGCTACCTGCACCGCATCTACAAATGGGTGGACAAGGTCGGCCTCGACTGGTGCCGCGAGCAGGTGGCTGATCCGGCGACCCGCGCGGCCCTCTACGACCGCTTCATGCTGAGCCAGTCGGTCTTCCAGGCCGATCCCTGGGCCGACCACGCCGCCCGCCCGGCGGAATGGTCCCCCGTCGCCGACCTGACCCTGAGGGCCGCAGAGTGATTGGAACCGCCATGAACCTCATCGACATCGCCGCACTCACCGACATCCCGCGCGAGGGCGCCCGCGTCGTCCGCACGCCCCAAGGCTGCGTCGCCATCTTCCGCACCGCCACGGACCAAGTCTTCGCCCTCGACGACCGCTGCCCCCACAAGGGCGGCCCGCTGTCGGAAGGCATCGTCCACGGCACCTCCGTCACCTGCCCCTTGCACAACTGGGTCTTCGACATGGCCACGGGCGAGGCCCAGGGCGCCGACGAGGGCCGCGTGGCCACCTACGCGGTGCAGGTCCAGAACGGCCGCATCCTCCTCGACGCCGCGTTCCTGTCGCGCAGGGCCGCATGACGGCGGAGATGAAGACCGTCCGCACGACCTGCCCCTATTGCGGCGTCGGCTGCGGCGTCCTCGCAACCCCGGACGGGCAGGGGGGCCTGACGATCAAGGGCGACCCCGACCACCCCGCCAACCGCGGCCGCCTCTGCGTCAAGGGCGCCGCCTTGGGCGAGACCGTCGGCACGGCAGGCCGCCTTCTGACCCCCCGCATCCACGGCGCGGACGCCTCGTGGAGCGCCGCGCTCGACCTCATCGCCGACCGCTTCACCGACGCCATCGCTCAGCACGGGCCGGACAGCGTCGCCCTCTACGTCTCCGGCCAGCTGCTGACCGAGGACTACTACGTCGCCAACAAGCTGATGAAGGGCTTCATCGGCAGCGCGAACATCGACACGAACAGCCGCCTCTGCATGGCCTCCTCGGTCGCCGGCCACCGCCGCGCCTTCGGGACCGACACCGTCCCGGGCCTCTACGAGGATCTGGAACTGGCCGATCTGGTCGTCCTCACCGGCTCGAACCTCGCCTGGTGCCACCCGGTCCTGCACCAGCGCCTGCTGGCCGCGCGCGCCGCCCGGCCGCAGATGAAGATCGTCGTCATCGACCCCCGCCGCACCGCCACCTGCGAGGATGCGGACCTGCACCTGCCGCTGGCCCCTGGCGCGGACGGCCACCTCTTCAACCTGCTGCTCTGCCACCTCCACGACACCGCCCGCACCAGCGCCGCCTTCCTGCCCCATGTCACCGGCTTCGACGCCGCCCTGACCGCCGCCCGCGCCAGCCGCTCCGAGGATACGGGCCTTGCGCCCGAAACCCTGCACCAATTCCTCGACCTCTGGTCCAAGACAGAGAAGACCGTCACCGTCTATTCCCAAGGCATCAACCAGAGCGACAGCGGCACCGACAAGGTGAACGCCATCCTCAACTGCCACCTCGCCACCGGCCGCATCGGCCGCCCGGGCATGGGGCCGTTCTCGGTCACCGGCCAGCCCAACGCCATGGGCGGGCGCGAGGTCGGCGGCCTCGCCAACATGCTCGGCTGCCATCTGGAGCTGGAGAACCCCGCCCACCGCGCCGCCGTGGGCGCCTTCTGGAACGCCCCGCGCATGGCGTCCCGCCCCGGCCTCAAGGCCGTCGACATGTTCCGCGCGGTGGAAGATGGCCGCATCAAGGCCCTCTGGATCCTCCACACCAACCCCGCCGTCACGATGCCCGAGGCGGACCGCGTCGCCCGCGCCATCGCCGCCTGCGACTTCGTTGCGGTCAGCGACATCCGCGCCGATACCGATACGGCCCGCCTGGCCCATGTCCTGCTGCCCTCGGCCGCCTGGAGCGAAAAGGACGGCACGGTCACGAATTCCGAGCGCATGATCAGCCGCCAGCGGGCGGCCCTGACCGCACCGGGTCAGGCGCAGCCCGATTGGTGGCAGATCGCGCAGGTCGCGCAGCGGATGGGCTTTCAGGGTTTCGACTGGGCCAGCCCGGCGCAGATCTTCGCGGAACATGCCGCCCTGTCGGGTATTGCGGGCGGGCTGGGCAGCGATTTCGACATCTCGGATCTGGCATCGCACGATTACGACGCGCTATCGCCGGTGATCTGGCCGCAGGGCCCCACGCAGCGCGGCGGGCGCTTTTTCGGATCGGGCCGCTTTCACACCCCGGACGGGCAGGCGCGGCTGGTCCCGGTGGCGGCCGCCCTGCCAGCGCGCCGTCCCGACAGGCTGACCCTGAACACGGGCCGCACCCGCGACCAGTGGCACACGATGACGCGGACCGGTCTGTCGCCGCGCCTGTCCCGCCATCTGGCCGAGCCCTATCTGGAAATCCACCCCGAGGACATGGCCCGACTGGGCCTGATGCCTGCCGGACTTGTCGAGGCGAAGACCGACGCCGGTTGCGCGATCCTGCGGGTCTTGCCCTCGGACGCGGTCGCAATCGGCCATCCCTTTGCGCCGATCCACTGGAGCGGGCAGACATCCTCGGCGGGCCGGATCGACGCGCTGGT
The DNA here is from genome assembly GCA_029853055.1 of Scenedesmus sp. KT-U. NCBI lineage: Eukaryota > Viridiplantae > Chlorophyta > Chlorophyceae > Sphaeropleales > Scenedesmaceae > Scenedesmus > Scenedesmus sp. KT-U. Next base: position 20,090 of record JARWLF010000250.1, read on the forward strand.
CGAGGCGCGGACCGACCCGGTTTCGGGCCAGCCCGCCAGCAAGTCGATGCAGGTCGAGCTGCGTCCCTTTGCGGCGTCGTGGTTCGGCTATTGCGTGACGCGCCGGGATGTCGTGCCGGATTGCGATTACTGGGCCAGCGCCGCGATCCCGGGCGGGCGGCAGATCGAGATGGCCGGCGCCGCGATTCCGACGGACTGGTCGGCCCGGTTTCGCAACTGGTTCGGCGCGACCCCCGACATGACCCTGGTCGATCCCGCGCGCGGCCTGTTCCGCGCCGCGCTGTCGGACGAAGGCGGGCTGGTCGCCGCCCTGTTCGTATCGGATCAGCCGGTCCGCCTGTCGCGGGCGCATCTGGGCGACAGCCTGACCCGCCCCGACCCCGCGATTCTGGCGGGGCATCCGGGCGAGACGACCCCCGATCAGGGCGCGATTCTCTGCGCCTGTTTCGAGATCGGCGTGAACACGATCATGCGCGCCATCGCCCGCGAGGGCCTGCAGAATGTCGAGGCCATCGGCGCCGCCCTTGGCGCGGGAACGAATTGCGGTTCGTGTCGGCCGGAACTGCGCGCGCTTCTGGCCCGGTCCCTTCCCGTTGCGGCCGAGTAGCGGTTTGCGCTTTTCTCAGCCCGGGCGATGGGGTATGCGGCAGACGTCGGGGCGTAGCGCAGCCTGGTAGCGCGACGGTTTTGGGTACCGTAGGTCGGAGGTTCGAATCCTCTCGCCCCGACCATGACTTAGGGGTCTTCCCTAGTCTCCGTTTCACAGGTCATTTTACAGAGACGTTCGCTTTTCGGCCTTCCGCAGCTTCTCGGCGAGGCTGTCGGACATGACGGGCGACAGGGCCATATGATGCTCGATGATGCAGAACGTGGCCGGCTGCCGTGGCAGCGTGGCCTTCACCGCCGAGACCGGCCGCAAGCCGTTCTTCCGCTTCAACCGGCGCGGCCGCTACGCTGCCCCTGTCGCCTTCACGCCCGAGGCGCATGACTTTTCCGGCTGGCCCCGCGCGCTGACCTGCACGCCCGAGAACATGTTCGCCCACACGCTTGGCGGCGTGACGCTGCCGGTCCGCAGCTTCAGCTGGAATGACGG
>JARWLF010000251.1:0-21123 GCA_029853055.1 Scenedesmus sp. KT-U
GCAGCCAGTACTCAATGACCAGATCAGCACACCCTAGCTGCAAGTGCAAGGACTACCCCAATTCTGAGCATTACTGCTACCATAGAATACAAGCCAAGAAATGTAACAAGGTGGTCGACAGAATGCAAGGTAGCAAATACTACACAACGGTGCCAACCGTCAACAGTACTGAAACAGAGCACAACATACACTGCAGAGCCATATGACAAAGCAGCCAACCGGGTGGTGCAGAGCATGGCAGTGCCTTACTGGAATGCCCTGGTGACCAGACCTGGCAGTACAGCATCTGCTGACTCTATGCACGAGTGAACCTCGTGCACTGCAAAGCTGCCAGCAGAGGCAACTGGCTGTCATCGAGCACCAACACGAAAGAGTTGTTCAGCTCAATCCGCGCAGAGACAATGGACGCTTCCTCACGACTGCCGTGGTTGCATAACCTACTGCGACCACTACTGACAACAACTTGGAGCCACGTCCTCAAACAGCAAGAGTCAAGAAGTTGCTGTTGCACGAACATGGCACGCAATCTGTGACTGCGACTGACTGTCAATGACCCGCCTTGACACAAAACACATGCCCAAACACAAACGGAAAGCTCCAGCAAGAACACCTCCTGGCATTCGTCATGGATCAAACGTACTCAACATCAACACTGCACACTGTAGACACCAGATGAGATCAGCATCTGCTAACACTGCAACGTAATCAACCAACAATAGCCTTGACCACAGTAACCACAACATACCAGCGGAATTTACAGATCAGGGCAGCCTGGTCTCGCTATGAAACAGCAACATGGCGACCAGAAGGGGACAACAAGCATGGCACAGTCCCCGTCCCTGACAACAAGGAAATAGTTGAAGATAGCACAGCAAGACAGCCAGACTGCCACTGAACGCAGTGTCATCCGACTCATACATGCATGTAGACACTGCACAATCCGAAGGCATCAGTGTACAGTTGATGGTATCAATGCATACAAAATCTAGCCACACACCGCCAGTACTGCAACAATAACACAATTAAGAACACAACATAAACTACTGCAATGTTGACGACAACTTCCTGGCCAAATCGGTTGGAGGTTACACAACATCGAGCAGGCTGCTGCAGGGCCACGATCTTCGGCGGCACAGCACTGCTGACCTCAAGCAACACAACAAGCACGGGGTGCAGTATTGACCGCAAGAAGCAAGCAAGCAAGCAAGCAAGCAAGCAAGCAAGCAGGCAAGCAAGCAAGCAGGCAAGCAAGCAAGCAAGCAAGCAAGCAAGCAAGCAAGCAAGCAAGCAAGCAGGCAACTGAACAACAGACAACCAGATTGTCACTCATCACAGCATGACCGTCAATCGTGACTGCATGGGTGCCGACACCGTCCAATCCAAAACACATCAACAAACAGCAGCGACCAAGCCAACTAGTAAAGCTCTGCTGCCGTCAAAGAGGCTTGCCGCCCCAATAAACAAGCCGGCATCCTCAACAAAGTCCACAACCCAAACAGACTACCAACAAGGCCATAGCAAAGGACTGGTTGTTGGGCGCCGGCGTTACAAAGATACAACAGCAGTACGTAGTGCACTCGGCCAGAGAACCCAACTTAGCAACACACCACATGCTCCCAACTCTGAGATTCATTACTTGTATTGCACTGTCACATCACGCCAATCAACTGGACATGGCACAACAACGCAATCTGAAGGACACAAGCAGAATGGTCAAGGCTACTCACCACTGACAGCACCAATACACCCACTATTCACAAACAGCACAGACAAGCAGCAATCTTGACGTCAACCAGAACAATGTGACCGGACTCGGAAAGTCTGGGGGCAAATTTGGACCAATCACTGCCATGATCCGCTGAACCAGCAGCGTTGATCACAAACAAACAAGCAAGTACACGACAACAAGACAGCCAAACCCCTCTGACAGGACTCATGACTTGACTTCTGACTGCATATTGACACTGTCACGATTGTACTGAACAGCCGCCAACTGCACACAGCACAAAGACTAACAGTAACCAATGCACAAATACAACAAGCTCCAGACTTTGTCACTACATAACATGTAGTGTTTGCCTCTTATCCAGTATCAAGCAGATCAACATCTATTCAAGCACATACAGACTGCTCCTTGGCACGACTCAACACCACCAAGACACCACCAGAACAAGGCTCACAACCAAAATCCAAAGATGTTTTCTAACAGCAAGCTGATCAGGAAGCAACTGAACACATTCCACAATCCACGCTGACACCAACTGTCTATCTCAAACTTCGGTTGAAATCAACCAGAGTATCCTCACAATTCATCACACACATATGCTTCAGATAGCCGACTTCCTTTGAAAGCTAAGCAGAGGTCCCTGAAGCAGCTGCGCTTTGTGTCATGCAATCACTGGCCCGATTGCCATCAGTGCTACCAGCCATCAGCAGGCGCTCTTGCGCACTTGGCTCAGACGCTGTTTAGACATGCATCCATATCTGCATGCCACCCATCACCGCTTGGCCGAGGTATAGCCAGCATCAAACACCATCCAGTAGAAGCACATCATTGACCACTAGTAGTATTGTGGCATAGATGGCTCCCTGCACCCTAGAGTCTGAACCTCAGCCTATGAGGGATAAAGCGGGAGATAACTGCTGTAGGACAAGCACACATAACTGCTTCTTTGGATTCACACAACAGTGAAGTAGAATATGAATCAAGAAGAAGAGCATACTAGGTAGTACAGCCAGAGCAGGCTCATTGACTTGGCTGTGTAGATTGCATGTACAAGCAGGGAAACAGAAGCCTGTGCTCACCCTTGGACTCACAGGTGATACTGTGAGTGGCCTGAGCGATCACAACCCAATCCTGTCTGACCATTGCAGCATGGTTGCTGCAGACACTAGCAAGACATGCTAGTACTTGACCATACAGGGTGGGGTGCTCTATACACTGGTGACTACAAGTCGCACACAGACCACGCCAGTTTATAACCCAGACTGTGACGTCACAACAAGCAAGACGCATTGACACTGCGTCACTGCCATTGACAGAACAAACAGTCTGCATGCCAGAAAGGGAGTCGTAACTGCAAGTCACATTGACAGGATCGCATTCAACTGAAGGAGGCACATGCCACTCAATGCATCATTCACTGACGGCACACACTCTCTGCAGAAAGTCAAAGCTCACTGCCATGGGTTCATGGTGCAAGCAGTGCACATGATTGCCAAGCAATGCAGGGCATAAGGTTTCTGCAGACCTGACTGATCCCTACCAGCAGGCCAGCCTCACAGATGTTCAGCAGGGCATTGCAAAGAGTCACAACGTAGAGGCGCTGTGTACTGTCTGCTGGGCCTGTAAGCCATTGTCGGTACCACAGATCAAACCAACAACCACAATCGCCTGTATACACTGATCAGTGCATTACTGAGCTGGCCATCATGGTGAGTGAAAATGCATCAAGACCGCCACACTAGGACACTGCACGACCATTCACAAGCTAGGCCAATTCGACCCAAGGAATGAGTAACCTTTGGCACGCACAAAGACTCTGGAGAAACCAGATTGCATCAGCGTTTGAGAATGCAGCAACAAGGAAGCATCCATTTCACTGGTATTCTGTGCATTTGTGTGGCCTGCAAGCATGTGTATAGCCAGCCACTGCTGACACAACAACATGTCAACCTACCTCCAGACAGTGCTGTATCAGCACATCCTCGTTGGTGATCACATGCAAAGTACAAGATGCCAAAACACCACTCATTGCTTGTCAGCTGTTCGCTAGCACTACAGACCTCTGCTCAAACTCGTATCTGCAACACAGACTGCTTGAGAAGCAGACTCATAGCACAATTCTGTAGAGCGCCCAAACTAGTCTCCAACATTGGTTCAGCAAACCTGACCAATCAATCCCTGGCTCCCCTGGGAGATGGTGTTAACATGACAAATGTACAATGCCAGATGTCAATAACTGGCACAAGCAACTGAAAACAAGTGTTATATACTACATGGCAGGCACACCCAATGCAATGCAGGAACCTCAACGCAAACAGGTGACAAGGTCAAGTTGTGATACTTGGGGTCTTTTTCATGCCCGCAAGACCACTTGGCAACAAGTAACTAAAGGTTCTAAGCATGATCAAAGGTTTCAACCAGTGTGGGTCAAGAGCCGCAACTTGAAGAAAGCAAGTCAAAAGTGATCTGCAAAAAGTTTTACAACAACAGCAGGAGTTGGTTCAACAGGATACCTTTGAGGCATGTGCAATACAAGCAGATCAGTTCTGAGCTGATAGCTGCTCATCTGGCTGTTATCAGCCGAAGAGAGTAATTGCACTGCAATGCCATCATGGTGATGCACTCTCCTATCAATAAAGCAACCCAGGCAACCATGAAGCCACTGCTCGACTACCAAACATGTATGCAACCCTGAGTAGGCTCTGACTACTTTGCGTCAGCCTGTTGATGGAAACTCCACACAGTGACCTACAACAATGCAACGTCAATCTGACTTTTAACCCAGAAAGTTGACTTCATCTAACTTGACTGCATGCAGATGTAACATGCACAAGCAGCCTTCTTTCAGGCATTTCAAAGAACCACCCGGCTTTTTCTGCATGTATGACCAACTACTATGATTGGTGACATGCATATATGACATGTGCCCACTTGCCAAATCCCACAACCCAACACACCAACATGCCTGTAATCACCACAACCACCCTATACCAATACTCCACAATCCTTAAGTGTGTTTGCTCAGGACAAAACTCTCACCCTTTGGATCTGCCTCATTGCCCACACCAACAACAGTGGTGAACCAACTTGAAAGGTTATGTAGCAACCACACACACGCACACACACCCTGTTTTTCTCGGCCTCCCAGAAGGTGCAGTTTGGTCTCTGATCAAGTGAAGATTCGACAAATAGCACCTGTGGTATATGCTACTTCATATGTGCCTGGCAGTTGACAAGCAGCCCAGTGACATGCATGCTCCATGTGTGATCGGGTTCGAATCCCGGTGATTGTACAAAACAGCTTCATGACACCTCACCTCAAGGAGCAATCACTCATAGAAAGGTGCACACAGGTTGATGCTTGCACATGCTGCTATCCTTCGCTCAGTATGCAAATAGAACCAACAAACAGCACTGAAACCTTACATGCTACAATCGCCTAGCAGAACGCACAATACAATATGATATCACACATAACACAGACACCATGTTACTGTACTCACAGAACAAGTCTTGGATCTCTTGTGTCACAAAGTGGGGCCACAGCGGCCACAGCATGCAGTGCAGGCGCACTGTACTTGACAGACACGGCATACGGCCTGCCACTGATGAGTGCTTGGACCAGTGTAGTGTGCAGAGCAGAGACGTACTGCAGGGGAGTCTGTAGCTGTGACATGGTGTAACCAGTGATCTCAACCAGAAGATCGGCGTCCTGCGTAGAACAACGACACAGTGATTACAAACTCTGTATCACATGGCATGTATGTAATGTGAGAGTTTGTGATTCACCAGTGACAACAAGGTTCAGATGCTGTCACAACTGCGTGCACCCGGTTGCTTGTGCAAGGCAGACACTGGTTAGGGAAGTTCCAAGTGATCAACATTGAGGCAATGCGCTTAGCTTGTTGTCACCTATCAGCCAAGGAGCAGAACTCAAGCAGAAGAAGTATGGCTCACTCAGGCGTCCGCTTCAGTGATCAAACCAAGACAACATCAACAATACTAACCAGACGTCTGCCCAACAGCACCATGTACAAACTCACCAGACGTCTGCCCAACAGCACATGGGCCAGGGCATAAGCTGCTGCTGCCAGCTGAATTGTTGGTGTTGACAGCAGTTGCTTCTCCAGCAGACCAACCTCTGCCAGATAAGACATCATGCAGTACAACTGCTCTCCCTGCTGTACCTGCTCACTGGATCTTCTTCCAGCAACTGATGTGCTTGTCTGCAGCCTTTGCATCATCATGCGAAGATGGTGCTTGGTTGTGTCTACGCTGGCCAGTCTGTAACTCAGCGCTTCCAGGACTGTGGCCTCGCAGAACACAAGGAATTTGACACTGTCAACTGCAGAGATGGTATCACTGCCGATGGGGTCCCTTACGAGGCTTGCAAACACAGCAGCGGCTGGGACGACTGCTGACTCGTACTTTGCTGCGATCCACAGGCATGCGATGCTCAGTGGTTGCAGGAAGGTCGGTGCTGTTGGGACAGCTGCAAGGTATCTGTCCAGGTAGGCCACTGCTAGGAACAGTACATCGTTGCTCAGCCGTAAGTCACAGGCAATTGCGATCATGTTGTCGACGACCTCTGCTCGCTGCCGGCCAGTTATGCTGTCGCTTGCAGCCTGAGGGTGTGGTGAAAGTTCACCCTGTTCCTGTGCGCGGGAAGACAGTTGCAGGACAGCTTGCGTAATGAGAGCCAGCACGAACATATATGCAATCTGTTAGCTCACATGCATGACAGCGTATTCTTCCGCAAGAGGGGTCACTCAAACACCGATCAAGAAGACTTGTGCTGGGACATGCGTGAAGATCTCGTAGCAGGTGCAAAGCTTGAAACAACGTACAGCAAAAAATCAACACAAACACGTATAGTGCTTTTGATCGTTACAGCTGTTCAGCGATGTCGGATGCATTATCATCACGAGCTGGGTTACCTGGTTTGCAGTGCAGCCAGAATTCTGAGTGCACAGCCCGCAAAGGTGCTCTGAGTTGCGCGCAGCTGCAACATTATTCATTATGATGCTCTCTTCGCTACCCCTCAACTCAGCAACGCTCGCAGAGCACTGTCGACCTGCAAAAGACACCAGACGTAGCGCATTTGCAGATACGCAGGGGCTTTAGTAAACTCAGCGATCAAGTCTCAAGCACCATGGGCTGATGCTGTCATCCTGCCTGGTGCAACTGACTGTCGTGAAAGCCCGCCAAAGCATTTATGAACAAGTGCTTGGATGGCTTCAAGGCAGGCACAAGCTTACCCATGCAGTGTATCCAGGTCAAGGTCACCAGAAGGACTTCTAGTAATGATATCGCTGCTCCCTGCTCGTAAGCACGTGTACGCCTCGGTCACGTGTGGCTCCTAAGCATTGGCAACACTAACTCATTACAAATCAACATCTAGCTGTGATGCATCATAGACAAGCGGTAGCGTGACGGAACCAAGGGGCCCTTGGCAAATGCAGCACCTCAGCGTCCCTAAGACCCAGCCCTTTGTCTGCCTTGATAGCGTGCGTTCAGCGCTAGATTGCAAATACGTCATGAACCACGATATGTTGCATTGGCAACTTTCAGTTGCGTCGGGTCTGGTTAGAAGGCCGCATGCCTGTCTGACGAGTCTCGAACACCCTGGGGCTTCTAACGATGTTGTCTCCAAAAGTAACGTTGATATGGGTGTGATAAGGGTATCTGTACTGTCTGCGCTTGGCTGCAACGGGTGCTGTGTAAGGTGTGAGCTGTGCCCACAGAAAGCCCAACACAAGTGACCAGAATCCGTTCAGATAGATGCATGCGAATCCTTTTCAGCCATATAGGTGCAATGCAACATGTGTGGTGACAGCCAACTCTAATAGGTAGCCTGCCAAAACAGTCGAGGGAGACGTTTGACTACAGGTGCAGCGTCTAAACATATGTAGCTGACACCACTGCACGAACCAAGTCTCCTTCTCTTACTGCATGCCAACTGTGAAGTACTCGCGCTTTAGTCAGTGTCTTATGGTGGTTGGTCAGAATAATGGTCAGAATAATGAACTATATCGGTTTGTTGTATGTGGCACAGCAACTATACAGCACTGGCGCATCAGTCACACCTGACACTGCAGCTACTGTTATTGAGATTACAGTCTGCAGAATTGACTCGCGATAGCCCAGAGAGAGTAGTGCAGCGCTTTGCTGCCAATGCTTGAAAGCAGCTGACCGCAATTGCAACTGGTGAGAAACAGCAGCAGCAGTAGTACAGTGGATGGGACCAGTAGTAGCCACACCGATACAGATACTGCCAGTAAGTCATACTCTGCAGCGGGCTTAAAACAGAAACTCAACAATTGGAGCAGATGGGCGCAACAGCAGCAAGCACAGCAGCAAGCACCACAGCAGCAGCAACACTGCCAGTCTGAGAGTCTGCAAAATCCAAGGGATGGCCCTGCTTACGGTAGGGGCAGGTGCAGGCCAAGGCGCATAGCACTTGAACTATCCTCTACAGCAGACTTGGGAGTCCCGCTGTCAATCAACCCTGTGACAGGAGTTTGACCATGAGAGCAGCTGTACTTGAATAGCGTAGTACAAGCTGCAACCAGAGGTGCACATCACAGGTACCACTTTCATAGTGAGCTATTGAGCTGTTTGTAAGTATCCGCTGTTCGAAGACTGCTGCTGCTGTCTCTTCACTGCTGCTGCTGTCTCGTCTGCTGTACAGTAGCAGGTTCCCTTACAGACCTGCTGGACTCCAGCACCAGCAGATTCAGTGGTTTATGTCATGCAACTCACTCTGCTGTAGGACAAAACTCGGCGTGGCACCTCTGTTGTACATCTTACCAGTTTTGATTGCTATAGAGGCCCTGCAGTGTGCACATATGCATGATCACATCCGTACAAGTATTCGGCCAGCTGAGCATGTGTGTTGTGTGGGGTACAGAGAGTTACCAGGCGTATCATGACACAAGGCTGGTGTCCAACACAGACTGACGCATCCACTTCAGCTCATGAACAGAGCTGTTATACTTGTTATAGCAACACCGCCACAGTGACACAGGACAACAATGCAACTAGCATACACCGTAGCGCATCCTCATGGTCTCAACTCCTGCTGCCCACACACCACTGCAACAAACCCAACTGCCGGCAACATGTCGTTTCTGATACTGCCAGACTGGAAAGCTGTAGCTGCCCACGGTGTCCATGGACTGGCCAGTCACTACACTGCAAACAACAGTCCATGCACAACATGTCCTTGTATCACCTTTCAACCACTATGGACCAGCGTGGCTCAGGCTGATACAAGGACATGACGGCAGATACTGCCAAGTGCAACCCAACATTTATCTTTCCCAGGACAACTGAGCCATGAGGTCGCACAGTCCCAAATTAAGTGCAACAACCGAACAGCAGCAAGCAGGTAGGAATGCACATAACCTGGCATCGAGACTGTCAGGGAAGCCAACCTTCGAGAACGCGCACACTGGTGGGCAAAGTAGCCGCAGCGCAGCCAGTACTCAATGACCAGATCAGCACACCCTAGCTGCAAGTGCAAGGACTACCCCAATTTTGAGCACCACTGTTACCATACAATACAATCCAAGAGAAGTAAGAAGGTGGTCGACAGATTGCAAGGCAGCAATACTACACAACGGTGCCAACCGTCAACAGTACTGAAACTGAGGCACATACACTGCAGAGCCACAAGACAAAGCACCAAACAGGGTGGTGCGAAGCATGGCAGTGCCTGACTGCACTAGCACCGGCAGTGAGACACCGCAACTAGCAGTACAGCATCTGCTGACTCTATGCACGGATTCACCTGCCACTGCAAAGCTGCTAGCAGAGGCAACTGGTGGTCCTCAAGTACAAACATGAACAAGCTTCTCAGCCCATATGTCAGTCGCCAAGGAGTGTTACTCACCTTTGCCATACCCACATAACATGCCGCAGCCACTGCTGTCAACAGCTCAAAGCACTTGGAAAACAACAAGCAAGAACAAGAGAGTCCCGCTGCCGCTCGAAGATAAGAGGCATTCCATAACTGGGATTGCAAGCTGGCTGCCAATGATTCGACAAGACAAGCACATATCCTCGAACACAAGCAGGAAAGCACCAGTAGATACACCTCCTGGCAATAGTGGTAGATCTACTGTATTCAAAACACCAACACTGCACACTGTAGACACAAGATAAGATCAGCATCTGCTAACACTGCCACGTTATCATCAACAACAGTCTCGACCAAAGTAACCACAACACATCAACCAGAACGCCATATCACAGCAGGCTGTTCTTGGCACAATATTGATCCTGCAATACGGCAGACAGAAGATCACGACAAGTACGGGGCACACTCCCCAATCACAAGCAACCAGGTCAACATCCGCACAGCAAGACAACTAAACTGCCTGAAAGAGCAACGCCACCCGACTTATACATCACAGGTTGACACTGCACAAACTGTTAAACATAGCGGATAAGAACAGCGCCAGGCCACACTTGCTTCACAACCACAAGAACGACTCACTGGCGCAGCAAACATTCACAACAGCTTCACCTGTGTCACTGACCCAGCAAAGAAGGTGTGCACATCAACAGCCTGCTGAGCGATACAAACTGTGGGCAGGATTGTGATGCAGAACTTAATAGAACACCACAAAAGCACATGTCACATGACCAACCTGAGCCATGCAGCGCATGACAGCGAGCTGGGGTATGCCCAGCTTCATTGTCAAACAGCATAAACTACCCCTTGCATCTGAAGCCAGCAGTGATCACAACACCTGCTGCTTGCAAACACTCACAAACTCTGATCAAGAAACAAAACAACAAGCTCCAAACCTGACACCACACAACATGCAGTGCATCCAACCCCACAGCACCTCTAATACAGCGCCAATTAGACTGACGTCAACACCAGCACATACAGGCTGCCGCTTGGGCATGGCATATCGCAAAACCACCTGTAGCACAAGGAACATTATAGCAGCCTAAAGATGTTGCCTCAGAACAACCAGGTCAGAGGTGACTGGACCCATACTGCAGAGGTCTTCAGACACACAGCAATCCATCAGCCCTACTAACATCGACGCATCAACGCTTACCATCCCACACAACACCTAGACACACTTAGGATAGCTGACAACTCTCACACACAAGCAGAGTCTCATGCGGCCTTATGCACTCACACACTGTGATGCACGATCACTGCCATGTTTGCGGGCATCAAGCCAACAGCAGGCACTCTTGGCACAGGATATCTTCAACAAGTATGCACAAATACTCATACGCCACCAAACACTGAACCTTCCTTGCTTAAGCACCACACACCAGCTAGTGGAGGCGTATCGTTGCTTGATAGTAGCAACTTTGCATAGCCGACTCCATGCAGAGTTAGAGCTTGACCTCTCTCAGCAAACGATACTGATGCTGATCAGCAATAGTGGCAAAGCATGCGCTGACTGTCAGTACTTCCTTCACTCACATGCAGAGCCTTGGAAACAGCAGGAGCTGACCCATTGTGGCAGAGCAAGCTTGAGTCCTGTGACTGGGCTGTGGTATGCAAACAAACACGTAGAGACTGCAGGGTCTGGTGCTCAGTCTGGACATACCTACAGGTGCTACTGTGGCTGGCCAAGCCGTCACAACCTGATCCTGTCCAGGTATGGCAGCATGGTTGCTGCAGATGCCAGCATAGCACACTGGCTCAACAGACCTCTCAAGCAATTGAAGAAATATGAATGTCAAGAAACCGCGTTGACAATCAGCTGCACAGAGGCAAACTCAGTTTGTAACATAAACGGTTGCATCACAGCCAGCAAAACACAAAGCAAAGCACAGTGTCAAACCTGAACTGAGACTGAGACCATCAAGAACTACATAGAATTAGACTTGATCGCAGCAGTGCTGTCTAAAAGACTCAAAGACATCACAAAAGGACTGACAAGCACTTGGTGCAGCCCTCAGCAACACATGCCAACACTCTGTATGCTCCAACCCCATGCAATAGCGCAATCAGACTATTGTAGTCTGTCGTCCTTTCAGATGCTCCACAATGGATGGCAATAGCCATGATCACAAGCAGTTTATAAAATTAAACATACACATACATGATATTAAGCACCCCTTTCGCTGCCAAACTTCATCCTTGCCTCCACTACCCACCCCAGCATATGTATGCAGCAAGGCAATGAGCAAGGCAATATGCGGAGGCAATTTGCCTCCTTCCTTGAACCCCTTGGAGCCAGGACTAGTACAATGTGTAAGCCTGATCATCACCACCTCAAAGCACACCAGTGCAAAAGTGAACTGGCATACTTGACAGTGACACACACACCATAACTGGCACACCATACAATAGGGGTAACATCAATGATAAGAAGGTTTGATAGTGAATATTGTACCTATTCTGACATGACACACATATCGACAGGGGCTGTAACACAGCTGACTGCACAATGCACTGTCAGCAGGCGCACCACACAGCATACCATGATACCAGACAACACCAGAAAAGCCTGGCCAGCTGTTAACAAGCATTGCAGACCTCAGTAGTGCATAGAGCCTGCTATATTGATATCAAACACAGACTCGCCATCAAGTCACACATAACTACAAGAAATTTTTTTGTCAGTACTGGCGAACAGACCCACCTGTAGGTAGCAAATACTACTACGTCCTTCTGTCAGTACTAGTACACACATTATTAGCCTTTCAGGTATGGGATGGGCTCAAGGCATTTGCTCCCACTAGGACTGCACCAACCCACAATGTTGTGATGATGATGTGTGCACAGATGAGATCATTGGGTTCACATCTCGAACAACAATTGGATACAAATTGTCCAGAATTGCAGGCGAAGACCAAAACAGCAGAGTGGTGACATGCTCAATAGTCCAGACTGACAAGTGTAGTACAACACATCATTGCACAGACTACACACGATCAACAGCGCATAAGCAACCAAGGAGTGATGAGGCCGGTTGCGCCAAAGCTGCCACCGCAGATTCATACATCAGAACAGCTGCCCAGCATGTCATTGCCAACAAGTCAGATGTAACAAGAGATGTGTCCTGCTGACATCAGCAGGCCGCAGACGGCAGCTGCGCTGGACAGCCACCACAGCTGAGTGCAGTGGTGCTATTGGCACCAGTACATGTTTGCAACCCTGACTGATTGCACCACAGCCGAGAACCCGATGAAACACCACACGAGATGCAACCTGTGATATTGTCTAACCAGTTCATGTCCACCCAGATACTTCAACTTCCTGATCTCTTGCATACAGATGCAACCTGCCGGACCCAGCCTTCAGCAGGCTAGTTGAAGTACCAAAATGTGTGGCTGCTGCATGTACACTCAACTCGCATGGTCATGTTGTATGCATCAATGACATGTGTACAATAGACCTCTTAGCTCCCTACACACCCCAACAGTCCACAGTGCTTTGCATAGCTGTGGTGATCCCCATCATTCTGGAACCTGTGAATGCTTCAAGGAATGGCACGGCCCTCAGATACCCTCAGATTGGTTGCCCCCACTGCCCATGCTTGCAACCCAACACGAATATTCTATTAATCACTCACACCCTCCCTCCTGGTCCACGAACAGATGCAGTTAGTCTGACCAGTTAGATTTTTTAGGCTACAGTAGCAGGATGCTTCACAGCAACCATACATCATGTTCGGGCCCATATGCAACAACACCCGAGGTCAGCTAAAGCCAAGCTGTCTGCACCACCTCACACAATTGTGGCAATTCACCACACTGCTGTGTGACGTGTCAAAAAACAGCAAGGTGGAACGCATGTTGCAGTGTGCGATATGCTACAAAGCAAGCCCTGAATACGAACCCAGAACTGCAATGGTATGAGCTTCATGTTCTGCTGAATGTGCAAAACTGCCTCATGATATCTCACCCAGAACTGAACTGCACTCAGAGAAATGCAACTACATGGACGCTCATACTTTTAGATGTCAAGGACAACCACCAAGATGCCATTTGACAGCCGGATATTCAACGCTAACATTATACTGCTACAAACTGCCTGGTCAAAAGTGCACTCAAAAGTAGTCACCAGACATCACCACAGATGATACAATCACTACAACGAAACCAGAACATGCCTCATGATACTGTGCTCACAGAACAAGCCTCGGATCTCTTGTATCACAAAGTGGGGCCACAAACGCCACAGCATGCAGAGCAGGCGCTCTATACTTGGCAGACACGGCGTACGGCTTGCCACTGAGGAGTGCTTGGACCAGAGTAGTGTGCAGGGCACAGAGGTACTGCAGAGGGGTCTGTAGCTGGTACATGGTGTAACCAGTGAGTTCAACCAGCAGCTTGACGTCCTGCAGCAGGCAGCAGCACGATGAGTAAGACTGAGTGCGATGGGTAAAGGAATGAAACATGTTGTAATGACATCATATCTTCAATGCAGCGGTTGCCCTGCAGGCATTCGGTCTACCCATATGCTGTGCCTGTTGATGACATGACCACCAAGCAGTAGCAAGAATCCATGTACACAACACATTCACTATGAGACATCCAGAAGCAACGCTGTACTACCGCAGAACCAACACAACTGTCATGAACTGCACAGAGTCGTAACTCACCAAACGCCTGCACAGCAGCACATGTGCAAGGGCATATGCTGCTGCTGCCAGCTGATTTGTTGGTGTTGACAGCAGTTGCTTCTCCAGCAGACCAACCTCTGCCAGATACGACATCATGCAGTACAACTGCTGCTGCTGCCGTGATTGCTCAGCAGAATAGGGAGCTGCAGCTGGCGGTGTGTTTGCTTGCAGCCTCTGCATCATCAACCGCAGATGGTGCTTGGTGGTGTCCATGCTGGCCAGTCTATAATCAAGCGCGTCCAGTACTCTTGGCCTCACAAAAGGTCAAGAGCTTAACACAGTCAGCAGCTGAGGTGGTCTCACTGCCAACTGGACCCCTAACAAGGCTTGCGAACACAGCAGCACCTGGTGCTGACGCTGAATCATACTTCGCTGCTATCCACAGACATGTGACACCCAGTGGTTGCAGGATGGCAAGGGGTGCTGGAATGGCTGCAAGGTATCTGTCCAGGCAAGCCACAGCCAGGAACAAAACATCGTTGCTCAACTGCAGCTCACAGGCATATGCGATCATGCTGCTGACAACATCTGCTCGTTGCCGGCCCGTGATGACATCGCATATAGCGTTTGCTGATGGGGAGGAGGTGTGGATGTTTGTTGGAGGTTCTCTCCGTTCCTGTGCGCGGGAAACAAGCGGGAGAGCAGTTTGCGCTGTTGGAGGCCTAAAGCAACTGGTTCGAATGTCGAAACATCATATGCGCATATGATGCATGCATTCTTGCCTTCAATCGTCAGAGCAGGTCGATCAAGACGGGTACACATGCGTACTGCAAGAGATGCTGAACTTGGCAGAGCACTACAATGTACGCTCTTATACTGGACAATTCGTTGACCGACAAACAGCAGTGCGGGGCTGTGGTAATCACCTGGTCTGTAGTGCACCCAGAATTCAGAGTCCACATTCCGCACAGATGCCCTCGATCATGTGTCGCTGTACTCTCTTCCATTACAAGATTTTCCTCGCTACACCTCAACTCACATCCGACGCTCGCAGTGCACTGACTACCTGCAGTAGGGGCCATACGGACCACGTGGCCAAGAAAACATGGTTTCGCTGAAACTTCTATGTACATTGATAATTTGCACTGATCTCTTATATACACTCTCAGAGGCTTGTACAAGTGATACTCTCGAAGCCCGCCACAGCATCAGCGATCGCTGAATTGTCTTCGAAGCAGGAAAAGCTCACCCATGAGGTTGATCCACGCAAGAGTGTTACCAGAACGTCGTTCTATGCTTCTACCAGTTGGTCCTACTGCACTCGCTTCACGATACCTGTGTATACCCCGTTGACAGCCTGCAAACCAGCATTGTGTTCACTATATGTTGATATATCACAGTCAGCATTGATGTTTGAGAAGCACATCCCCCCACGGACGGAAGAGCAGCATCTCAGCGTTCGTAACACCTATCCGTATGTCTTCCGTGATTGCGACCGCTGTAATCTAAAATCATTTGCAACTTCAGCCTCACGTGGTGCAGTCAGGGCTGCAAGAGGGCTGCATGCTGTCCGTTGGGGCCTTCGCGAACTTCCTTGATCCCTCTTCCGCCGTAACCATGGCCCTCCTCACATTCTTGACGAAGGCTTGCTCGCTTGAATACCTTTGTACATGTTGTCACTTCGCTGCGTACGTGTTAAGCTCCTCGGGTTGCTGTACTGTACGCACCTGATTGCTCGATTGTTCAACTAGTTGCTGAGCAAGCAGCACATAAACACTTACAGTACAGCAGAGATAAGGAGGGTATACGCTGTGCATAAAGCAGCAATAGGTTCAGACTCTTTAACTCATACTCCATGGCAGTGTACCAACTTGCTGCAGAAGATGCCTTGCTGCAGAAGATGCCTGATCTGGCATGCCAACAGGGGTCAACACACAACTACTGATGCATATTGCATGAGCATATCACTGGCCTGATAGCCTTTACCACATGTCAGAGCTGCATAACTGCTGCTTGCAGGCCTGGCTGTTGCAAGTTCCCCAGCTTGCTCTTGTAGGCATACTGCTAGCAGTGCGCAATGATCTGGCCTGTGTTGATCAGCTGAGCACATCGGGCATTGGTTGCTTTAGATTAGTACCAGTGTATCCTGCAGCGCAGCATCAGTGGCCACAGCCTGGTGCTAATGGTCCCTGGACGTGCTGCCAAACACAGCTTGGACCCAGCAGCTTCCCTTGGTGTCGAGAAAGACCGGTTTGGCGGTACCCTACTTGATACTCTGCTGCTCATGTTGGCTCGTCCAAGCTGTTCAGAGGACGCAGTGCCGTCAGTGGGTCAGACTAGAAGGCGGTGACACACCAGCTGCTGGTAGACCCCACTCGCAATGTTACTACCCCTTGCCAACAACTGCTACGGTTTCTTGCTCAAAAGCAGATCTCTAGAGAAGCACGTTGTCCGTGCAGCCTATACTGTCGAAAAGATCTTATAGTCCTCCTGCATGAGACTCAGTCTGGCCTATGGCATGATGCCATCACTTCACTGGCAGTGCCAGCTGAATAGCTCCTGCTGCCCTGGCTCCTGCTGCATGGTGGTGGTACCAACCCAGCTGGCCTTCATGCTCTGTTGCATGTACAATGCGCACACGAGCCAGGGCATCCAGCTGCTCTTTCGTGTGGCATAGTTGCTGCTATCATACGATGATCAGCAATGCTGTGATGCTGCCTCCCCGTGCCCTTGCAACCGGTGCGCAATTTATTGAGATGACTGCCCGGCATGATGTTGCTGCCAACTTGGCAGTGGTTGATTGATCAGACACGAGAAGTTCTCAGGGTTTGCTGCATTTGCAGTGCCAGCAGTGGGGAAGACTCCTTAGTATACTAAGGTACGTACCCATTGGTGCGATTGAAACACATCAGCAGCTTGCAAGCAGCCTCGGGGGTTTGACCACAATCAGAAGCCTCTTCCTTGTATGCACTATGCTGCAGCACTGCTGAACATCATGTTTTAGTAAAGCCCGAAGCCCAGATTTGGTTGCTTACGAACTCAAGCTTGAGCGACAGCTGCAGCAATTGTGGCCGGAAGTTTGTGTGTGACATGCGTATACAGGTATCTAGACCCAGTGCCTCCCAGTGCTTGATACATCGGTCGTAAGCACGTTGTGCCACACTCAATTACCTCATGCCTACTGTAGATCTACGTGAGGCAAGCCCTACTGTGATCGCCCGGCCCAATAGACTTCAGAAAATGAATATTCCAGTATACTGACACAGGCAAAATCACCACAATGTCACGTCCGTGCACTTGTTCCCCAGATATAGCACTGTCGCTCACATCTTGGAGAACACATATGTAAGTATTCCCAAAAGCCCCACTTTGGTTGATATTGTGCCCTGCATGATTGTAATTATCATTAAAATACTGCAACTAGCTACATTATAGCACCCAAAACCCAGCATAACAGACTGGATTCTTTGTCATATCCTCAGCAAGCATTCCAATCAGAAGCAACTATACGGACAGCATGCACATCAGTCGACCCGCAGACGTTAGCTAGTTTGACTGCTCAGCATCCACACAACAACATCGTGTTGAAGAGAAAGAAACAGATACACTCGGCAACATGTCGAGCTTCTGTCGCTGGATCAGAGCAAGAATAGCTGAATGAGGGTACTATTGAAAACACTGACGGCATGATCCAACATAACTCTGCTTGCAATGCTTTCAACCCTGCATCAACTCACAAACTGCAACTGCAGCCTGATGCTGAGGCTGCACAAGTTCCGTTTTGCTTCACTGTGCATCAGCTGTTTTCACTGCTCCATGAGCGGTTGGGAGCTTGATAAGCAGGTGACAGCTATCTACTCGGCTCAACACTTCAACTGTAAGCATACTCTACTATGTACCTGTCTGCGTCTCATGAATCTGTCAACCCTGCGGCAGATCTTGCCACATGACCATCATCAACAGAATGGCGGAATCCTGGCCACTGCTTGGAGGCTCTGCAAGCAACAACAGACAACTGGTAACTCACGTGTCTGTCTTACTGTTGCTACGTGCTTGCTTATATGCCATTGCATACAATGCTATGTTACATATCAGGATGCACCTGCATGAGCAGCTTTTACACAGCAGCTGCACGGCTAAGCAGATAGGCTTGCGCAGTGCAAGCGGAACATGGACAGATTATGCTGAACATCTACGGGAAACACTACCACATACCAACAATGCATACACGAACAGGAACAGCAGCTCCTTCATCAACAGGCTCCTTTGAGTTGACACTAAGTGATGTCACACTATATCACTTACGTTTGGGGAGGCGTCTGAGCTCTCTGATCGTCACTGGTAGCACTGTCTTCAGCAATAGCTCTTGGTTCAATGACATGAGAGCGCCTGCCAATCAAGTGCAAAGTCACAGATATGATAGCAGCCTGTGGGTATTCATTGCCTCAACACACAACACGTAAACCAGTATGCTTGTACGTGCTGGGAGTTTGACATGTAGCTGTCTCCATTTAGCTGGCCCTTTGCAGACAGGGTACGCACATGTGACTTTGCATATAGGTGTGACAGACTGCCAGCATTGAAGCAGCAGTCGTATGAAGTCCTAGCTTCTACTTGGTGCTGGTGCCTGCGGCCTACCTTCGCTTCAAGAGCAAGACAACAGCAGCAGCCACCACCAACAAGCCTCCAATTCCTCCCACCACACCTCCAACAATAGCACCTACATTCCTCTTCACAGTATCATCTGTAGTTACCACTGCCTGCCTTTGGACAGCTGTCACTGCCAGAACTGAGTAGCCATCCAAGAAGGACTGGCTGAAGAAGGTATGTGGCCGATTGACCACAGCAGATGCAAGGCCCTGTAGCACAGCTACCTCTGCAAAACCTGCAGTAGAAATCTCAACATCAAACAGTATAGACCCTTCTCGGACATTGGAGATGGAGATTTTGTCAGCTGTTAGGCCAGAAACAAGATCTTGTGCTGTGATCGCTGTCACCAGCTCGGTTTTAGCACCCTCAATGAAGGTCTTGACACGGTCAGAGTCTGCCAGGAAGGAGGCCACACTGAAGTTGTCAGCTGTTCTGAACTTGAAGGTGAACAGCAAAGGCTTGTCCAGTTCCTGCAGGTGGTTGTTGCAGGATAGCACAGGTCAGCACAGAAGTGAGCATCTAAGCAGTAGACATTGGCATCTGCAGTTGACGGTGTGATTATTGCCGCAGGTGCAATACTGGTGCTTGTAACGCCTTCCAACAACACAGACAGCAGATGCATAGGTCTGATTCAAGCAGGGACCCACACAGGTTTGGTGCAAAGGTGCAGGACATGCTGCATCACCGCTAGCTAACTCACCACATGAACATCTACTTCGTCAGGCACCTCAACTACTCCTTGTTGGTCTGAGGGGCCTGGTGACTTGCCAATGACATACGAGCCAGATTTGCTCACTGTGCACTCAACAGCTGGCGCACTGCTGTTCACTATACTGGCCTTGGAGCTGGCAACTGTAGCGTCGAGGGTAACCACGCCGTCTACCACATGAGCACAGTGGTACAGGGTGTTAGCCTGTGGGCTTTCCCAGATAGGCACTGTGAGTGTGGCTACGCAGGAATCACATGGCAGTGCCTGATCTGCTGCCTCTGGGGCATCAAGGATGACAGCTCCAGAGACAATCTTCCAGCCTATTGGCAAGGATGTGCTCTGCTGCAGCTTCCGCCTGGATGCTGCAAGTGCGGCTACTGATACCAGAGGGTCCACAGATGCCAGGTACGTCAGCTTGATTGGGACTACCACGCCGCTACATGGCTCATCTGACAATTGTGCTCCTTCATCATCCACACAAGGCCCCATCAGGGGTTTGCTGAACTGTACCCTGGCATTGATACCAGTCGTAGCATCTGCCCTGTCACCAGTATTGTCCAGCTCGGGACCAGCTACAATAGCTGCTGTGTCATAGTTGCGCCCCAAAAGGTTGGCAACAGAGACAAAGAGTCCATTGTCACCTCCAGACAGATACCCAGTTGCAGGTGTAGCTGACTGCCACAATAACCCACTGATGCTTTGTGACGGCTCAAGGAATGCAGGAGTATAAGAGGCTGCTGGTGTTGCAACCATGTCAACCCCAGTAGTGTTTGAGGCCACTTGCTGCATAGCCCTGCCCTTCTTCGATGCTGTTGCACCCTGACTTGGATGCCTGAAGCTGAGTTTGCTAAACTGTGCCAGTTCTTGCAGGCGGCGCCTGCTGCTCTTTGCAGCTATACCACATTTGCCAGGTGCACTACAGGCAGCACGCAGGTCATTAGCTGCAGCCACCACAGACCACAGGCGGGATGCTTCTGCAGAACTGACTGGCTTCTTGTTCAACTTAGCAGCTGTGATGCCTGATTCTGCCACAGATAGCATCTTGCCCTTTGAATCCCGGCTGAGCTGCTCTGCCACCTTGGTCAGTATAGCAATGGCTGAAACAATCTGCAAGAACAAACAAAGCTGTCAGCAACAATGCTATGAAGCAGTTGACACAGACCAAAGTTAACAGGAGCCCACAAGCAAATTGTAGCCAAGCTGACTGTGCAAGGCCACGTATAGCCTGACCATGTTGCTCTGCATGATGTGATAGGTGTCATCTTTCGGAGATTCACAAACCAGCCCACCTGTTGCATGGTGTCTGGATCATTGATATAGTCATCAGCATTGCCAGCAAGTGTGCTGATCATCGAGCTGGTCTTGGCTGCAATGGTGCTTGCCACCTGCTCAAGCTCTTCTGCGCTGTGTGTTGTTTTGTCTGCGCTTAATGCTATCTTTGACAGGCCCTCAAGCTCCTGAGCACCAGCAGCTAACACAGATACATC
>JARWLF010000252.1:0-21110 GCA_029853055.1 Scenedesmus sp. KT-U
GGGGGTGGTTACTGCTTGCTGTAGAGAATCTGCCACCTGATGCGCAACAGCTGCTGCCGATGCTGCACCGCCGTTCACAGCAGCTGCAGCCACAGACACTACCTGGTTCCCTGATATACACAGCAACCGGACCGCAGAACCTTCGACAGCAACCATCATCATATCCTTGACTCCAAGGACAAATAGCAGCTCTGGGTGCTTGTACTGCACATACACCGCCTGCCGTAAATCTGAGCCAGCAGCGCTTGATGCTGCACTGCTCCCAGCAGCAGCTCCTCCTGCTGCTTTCACATGGCAGGCCAACACAAGTAGGTGTCCTACTGTCACCACGGCATACAAGCCCAGCTGCAGCTCCACACAGCCTAAGAACTCCTCGCAAGCAAATGGCCCAGGAGCATGATGCAGCAGCACTCGACCCAGAGACTCCAACCTATCATACGGCCTTAGAAGCTGACCTGCTGCTACGTATCTGGGAACACGAACAGGCACAGCTCCTGCTACCTGCTCAACCAGCAACCGACGGAAGCTAGCAGCAGTGCTTTCTGAGATCTCCAGCAGCAGCAACGCCGGCAGCACCAATGCTTGCGCTGCTGCTGTGACTACTGCTCTCACAGGATGTCCTGACTGGAAGGACCGCAGCATCTGCTGGAATGTGAGGCTATAGCCTGCTACTAGCACATGCAGCAAATCCTGCCCACTTGTTTGCTCGCTGCTACTGCTGCTGATACTAGCAGCTAGGCCATCACCACCTGCAAGCATACTGTTGTTGAAGCCGCTAGGCCACAGGTCACCCATTGTCACAGCAGCATCCTTTGCTGTACTGCTGAGACTGTCAGACAGCACTATACTGCCCTGCTGCTGCCCTGCAGGCGGCTGCTGTTGCTGCTGCCAGTGCAACCCTGCAGGCACCAGCGGCAGCAGCGCAGCTTTGCTCCGTTTGCTGCCCTTGGCGATGCTGCTACTGATGCCATATGCCATCACCCGCACCCCACGCAGCAGCCGCTGGAGGCTCCTGTAGGGGCCCCAGCGTGCTGAGTGAGCTGGCAGCGTCAGTAGATGCCAGAACCCTAAGCCTAGGGCCTGAAGCAGCCTGGCTGGATCACCAAAGATGTCTAGAGATGCCAGGACCTTGGGCAGCTCTCTGTATGCCGCTAGAATATAGTGGCGACCAAGGACCTGCAGGAACGAGACAAAGAGCTGTAAAACCCAGGATCTGATGCATGTCAGCAACAGCCCTATGTATACTGCTTTTCAACCACTGTGCACGATATGCATAGTACAACAGGAAGCACAGATGCCAATGCGGAAAGCAGATGGGGCGAGAGCAGACAACCAAGCACCAACGCACCTGTCCCAAAGAGTCTGTATTGACACATGCATGTGATGTCTCATAAGCCCCAAGTGTCAGCCATGCCCCCTCCTCAGCATGTGCTAGAGCCAGAGCCATCTGGAGCCAGATAGGCTGCTGTCCACCAGCCGCGGCAGCAACAGCAGCGGCACCAACTACATCTCCTGAATCAATGCTGGGAGGCTCCGCTGTGATCTCAGGAGCCATACTGCTAGCTGGTACCTTCAGCTGAGTGTGATGCTCGTCACTTGCAGTATCATCGGTTGCTTCAGCTGCTTTGCTGGTCCCAGACTCTTGTGCCACTGTAACATGATTCGTGACATCGCCCGGTGTAACCAGAGGTCCCAGCTTGGTCAGGTCACTAGTGACACCTGTCCCGGGAGTCCTGGTGACACTGCTGGTCACCCCAGGCAGAGGGTCAAACCAGGAATCTGGTGCAAAGCTGACACAGAGCGTTATAGCTGAGATCCTCAGATCCTCCACATACAGCTTCACATGTGATCGCTGTGCAGCTGCTGCTGGAATGCTGGGTGGCCCCACAGGCTGTTGTTGCTGTTGCTGTGTGACCAGCTTGCGGCTGATGCTTCTGCTTCCAGTAGAGGAACCAGCAGCTGCAGAGTCTGCAGAAGTCGCTGACATAGAGGTAAAAAAGTCCACAAGCTGCTTGATGTGTTTGCCTTCCAGGCTCAAAGCACACGGTGACACCTGAAGACCCAGCTGCTCTATACACACAACTCCAGAAGGGCGGCTGCGCCACACAGTCGCCAGAACACCAACAGCCAGATGATGAGGCAACAGTATAGACTGACTTTGCTGATGTGCGGTCAGTGCCAGCGAAGTCGCGCCACTGCTTGCAGCAACTGCTGCTGCCGCTGACTGAGATGTAGGCTGCATGTCCGAACCCTGCTGCAACTCAGTACTGTTGGTAGGGAAGCTATTGCTCTTGTCTTCTGCTGCTGAAGGTTCTGCTTTAGTGGTGCCATGCACCGAATCAGGGGGAGCAGAATCATCTGCTTGCACTCTACTGATGCCAGCTGCTGACACTGCTGCATCTGTTGGCCTTGATGCAGTGGTGATAGCACCATCATTGCCAAATTTGCCGCTGCTGGGCGCACCAGCAGCAACAGGAGGTACAACAACTCCAAACACTGACCTGCCTACTGGAGTCACCAACAGCAACGGGTATTGGCAGCCATACAGTGTATTCTCGACCCTTATGCTGCCGACACAAAAGCCAACAGCTGTGCGAACTGGGTCCTGGCAGAACCTGGTATTGACGCTTCTAGCACACAAGTATAGCAACTCTCTGGTCT
This sequence comes from Scenedesmus sp. KT-U, assembly GCA_029853055.1. Taxonomy (NCBI): domain Eukaryota; kingdom Viridiplantae; phylum Chlorophyta; class Chlorophyceae; order Sphaeropleales; family Scenedesmaceae; genus Scenedesmus; species Scenedesmus sp. KT-U. Next base: position 2,662 of record JARWLF010000252.1, read on the forward strand.
CGGAAACCAGAGACACCCCAAAGCCTTGTAGCTGAACTTGCACGTCAACAGAGGGGCTGGAGATGTTGACAGCTGTAGTGTTGCTGTTCACCATTCCTTGCTGCTGCTGCTGTGCTGAGACAGGAAGGCCCAGGAAGGCTCCTAGCCGTCGCAGCATTTGATGCTTCTCAGCTGGTCGCAGGGGCCCTGCCGAGACTGTCCGGCTCTGCAGTGCACTTCCTTGAGTGTTACTCATGCCACTCTGCTGCTGCTGTTGAATTGTCTGATGGGTACTGCTGTTGAGGCTTGCACTGCTGCTGCTTCTACTCATTCGCTGCAGGTGTGTGCTACTGTTGCTCCTGGATATGATCCCTGATGCCACCTGGCTACCAGTACTGGCTTGGCCAGAAGCAGCAGTCGTGGCTGAGGCGTAAGCTGCTGTACCAGGCTGCTGCAGCTGACTGGAAGCAGGCATTGCTGCCGGCTGCTGTTGTTGGAGATGCATGCTGGTGTCCAGGATACGTAGGATGCGCATTGGGCCTTCAGCATACGTTGTTAGCAGCAGAGTTCGCTTCTTGTGGCCTGCTATGGAGACTCTGCGTGACTGGCCAACTTGCTCCAAGGGTATCTCGCCTAGTAGGCGATGGCCAGGCAGGAAAAGCAGAACCTGCATGTGAAAGACACCCAAGCTGCAACCTGAAGGCCTTGATGACAGTTTACTGAGCCCACACAACACAACTGGCACCTCACAACAATACCAGCACCAGTCTCTGTGCTGTCAAAACAACTGCAGCTGACAAGCATGCCAAACAAGGATAGCTCAGCTGCTCATGGCACTTGCATTGGCAGTGACTCACCCTGTGCGGCAGAGATGGCTCGTCCCAGGCGAAGGGCAAACTGCTGTATGGCTGCAGGACATCCTCTTGCTCCACACACCCAACCTGCTGCACATGTATGGTCTCACAGCTGCAGTTATCCAGCCTGTATGGTGAGAAACCCCCCTCTGGAGCAGACAGTGTAGCTACCATGCTACTGCCACTGCTCGCTGTCACCACATCCAGCTGCAGCAGCAATGTCTCACCTCGGTTTCTGTGTCGGATCTTCACTAGGAACTCTCCTGGAGCTTCTACTGCCGCAGCGCCCGACCATGACCAGCCAGGCTCTGCTACTCTAAACTGTAGCTTCAGGGGAAGCTTCGCATCAGGCCACAAAACACAACAGTAGCCACCCGGTGGCACCGTCTGCAGTACTATGTCAGTGCCATATTGCCGCAGTTGGACCTCGGATTGTAACGAGTTGTACAGTAGATAGGTGGGAAGCAGATGCACTGCCCAAGCACCACCACCTCCAGGGACAGGGACTGTGTGCACTGACACATAGCATACCCCTTGCTGCTGTGTTGTTGCTTGACTATCACGCCGTCTGCTGCCCCAACTGCCTGCAGGGGTGCGCTGCCCTGCTGCTGTACTGCTTGCACCAGATCCCAGAGAAGCAAGCGTACCACTGCTGGTGCTTGGATGCATCTTGGTGACACCTTCAGCAGCTGCCACAGACTCTAGACCACCAAATGAAGTCCTTGCAGTTGCAGACTCCATTCCAGAGAGTGCCAATGGCAGTTTGAGCACGCTTACAGGGCCAGAGCCTCCTTGGCGCAGCTCTACTGTGGCAGGCTGGGACCACATGCTGGCTGCCTGCTGCAGGTTCCTATGGGCTGCCGCTCCAAGTGCGGCGGGTGCAGCACAGACTTGCAAGTTGATGCTGCTGATGCAATGCCCTGCAACAAGACCTGTGCCATCAGAAGGCACACAATTGCCTGTACCCCCACCACCTGCTGTATCAACCTGACAGGGCCAGCCACACAACACTGGTGCAGCTGTGACAGACGCTAAGACAGAATGAGCAGCTGGTGACATGGCAGATTGTGGCGGTACAGCTTCTGTGGCTGCACTCGCTACCGTACTTGTAGCAGCGGATACTAGTGGTGCCGATTGACGCCCCTGCTGTGGCCTCATTGCAACACCCAACACACCCTGGCTACCTGCACCTGATGACATGAGAGAACTGAGACCAACAGCCGATGGCGTTGTTCTGCCATCATGCATGAGCCCCGCAACAGCCGCTCCTGCAGATGACTGTGCTGGGCCAGCAGGTGCAGAGTGTCTTTGCTGACTCATTGCAACGGCACTCCCTGATAGCTCAGCCAAGAGCTGCTCTGTCACTGCAGATGCCTCTGCTGACCGCTGCTGACTTGCATCCTGCATAGCCGCATCAGCAGCAAAAGACCTGGTTGATGATGACCTTGCTGGTGGTTTAAAGGTGGCGTCATCTAGGACACCAGCAGCCAACAGAGGCAACCAGACACCAGGATGTGTGGGGTCTTGAAGTGGCAGTACGACAGGTTCACTTTTACCGCTGATGACCCCTCCGTCATTGAACTCTGTACGATGTTTGGTGGCTCCAGCAGTCTGAAAGTGAACACGCTGAATGTGCGGCAAAGCAGACTCATCTGGATCCTCCTGACCACCTGCAGTGACAGATAAGAACGTAGTTGATGCTCTATTGCTGTGGACACTTAGCACACAATGAGCACACTCACTATCTGCTAGCAGGCTCAGTCTCTACAGCACCTGCATGTTGCAGCAAAGATGACGTCGAGTCTATGTTACTGTTGAAAGAAGTATTGTAAGCCATCTCTGTCGCGAACAAGAGCTGACTTCAAACAGTTCTTGCCTGGTGTTGCAGCCACACCTTTGACATCCTGCACGATGTTGGGTAGGCGACCGCTAGCCAACATGAACAAGCCAGAGGAGTGCCTTCGTTGCCTCCTTGATCTTGCAGGTGTCTCCATGGCTGCAGCTGCACATTGTTGGCTGTAATATGCGTCCACTGCCTCGATCACACCATCACCAACAGCAGCATGTGCAGATTGGGGCCGTACAGGACCCTGGTTTTGTGCTGACACACCTTTGGGTGACTCCGGATCACCCTGCACTGCATGCTGCCGTTGTCTTTGCTGTTGTGAAAGTAAGAACTGGGGCATGCCCAGAGATGATGAGCTCAAAGACCTCCGCAAGGATGACCAACCACGCGGTCGGTGTTCATGTTCTAGATTGCTGCTCTCAGGCACATCGTAAGGCAGCTCTTGCGACTGGTTGAACATCGACGAGGGTGTCTGCAGCCCTCTGCTGTCCCTCCTAGGGCTCAACAATCCAACTAGCTCAGGATTAAAGCAGACCCTAGCAGGTGTGTATGGCAAGGTCTGCTGAGGCTGCACTTCTGGAGTTATGCTACCTGCAAGACGGGCTGCTGAGGCAGCTGCTGCTGTTGGGCTTGTCAAAGCTCCTAAGCCCAGCGTACTGACTGCAGGTGTAGACGCTGACCTGGGGAGTGTGCTAGCGCTGTTGCTTGCTGCCAGGCTTACAGCAATACCAGCTGCATCCTGGCCATGCAAGGTGAGGTCCTTGAGCCCAGGAGTTGTAGCCGAGTCCGCCAGCCACGGGTAGGGCTTCAACCAGAGCATGCCATGATCGCCCGAGCTTCTGGCATTCTGAGACACAGAGCTGCTACTTTTGGCCCTCTCTGACCTGGCAATACTGCTGAAAGGAGCTCGACGATGCAGCGGACTAGTTGGTCTGGAGTTCCCCCCATGAGCCTCCCTAGTACAAGTGCTACTGCACACGCTCCCTGGCTGTTTCACGGCTACCTGAAACCCAAGGCAGTTGAAGAGCCACAGAGAGCAGCTGATACTGATGCTGAGACTGCCGGTCAGGTTGCTTCTGCTGGTGCGAAGCTTCAGTGTCTGTCCGGGCTGATCATTCCGTGCACCAGATATTGTTATACCCAGGTCCTGCACAAGCTGTGAGTTGTCTGGAAGTCCCTGTGACTGCCCTGCCTGCTTCCTGTCATCTGCAAGAGTAGCTGCAGGCACTTCTGATGTCTGCAGGGATGCCAGGGTGGTGCTTATGGGGATCCAATTGCTCTGCTGAAAACCAGACACCTTGACCTGCATGCTGCTGAAGTACTGTGCCTCACAGCCATACAAAGGTAACGACTGCCGGCTGCCCAACACAGCCTGCAACCCAACAGCTTCACCCTTGCCAGCAAGTATGGACACCTGCACAGGTACTGGCAGCTGGTTGGTGAACACTGCGGGTGCTTCAACTACAAGCTTCCACAAACCAGTAGCACTGCTTGCATGACCTGGTTCAATGCCGCTGCTGGCGCCACCTGCTGGTACCTGCATGCTGTTGGCTGCAGCAGGCCAAGGGAGCCCAGAGCAACCAAGGCTGAGTACAACCTGCCCAGCACTGCCCGGAGACATCACAGCACCATCAGAGCTACCCTGCACCGCTGAGTGCATCTGCTGTGCTGCTTTCACTGCTTTGAAAGTGATATACTGGCTTGCTGCCCTTGGTTTACGCGGGCAATACCAGAAGCCTGTGTCATCAGTAGCTGCACCCACTGTGGCAACTTCAGCTGGCAGGCTGCCGGATGCCGAGCTGTGGGTTGCCGGTAAGAGAGACAGAGGGTCGAAGGCCCTACACCAAGAGTACCTCTCTGCAGCTGCACCAGCAGGCCTCAAGCACAGACTTGGGGCGGAAGAATGAAGCACCTGCAGAGCATGATTGGGCTGGTCAATGTTCTACACCACCAACAAAGTCCACAGTCTGGTGGTTTCTATGCCGACTACAGATCTGTAGACAGGGACCACCCACAGTGATCACCCACCAACAAGGTTTGGTTACCATGCAGCAATGTGCATGCAATCAAGCCAGCAACGAGCACTGCAGTGAAAACTGTTGCGAAGACACACGTACCTGTAGTGGAAGCCACATTGACTCGCCTGGCCCCAGAGTATCCAAAACAACAGGATCACCAGTCTGCTCTAATGAGCCACAACAACCCAGCTGCAACTGAAGGCTGCTACTGTTCACCAACTGCACTGTGCTGTGCAAAGATACAAGACGCCCTCCGTAATGATGGCGTGAGGTCTCTACCACCAGCTGGTGCTGTCTTGAACGCCTGCAGGCACACCAGTGTTGCAGCCTTACCATAGCTAAGACAGCAAGGACACAGCCACACAAGTATGGAGAGATGTGGTGGTGTGAGCTGAGTTCATACAGAAGATGCAGGTGGTGGATTGAGCAACTGCACATCACACAAGAGCAGTGATAAGCACACCATATGCTGCATATGGTAAGCCACCAGCACTGTGCTCACCTATTGTACCCTCCAGCTGCTGTAGCAGCCCTTCCAACAACAGCACCGACGCCCACTGAGCTTGGCTGTGCCATGTAGTGCAAACTGCATCCCAACTTGTCGAGGGCGATAGGGCCCATTACGCTCAGCTGACCACTTGCTTGCAGGTACAGCAGCTGAAATTGCTTTCTGCCATCAGCAGCGCCAAGTGGTGTCTTCTGCGGCTCCTTGCCAGCAGTAACTGCCTCTGCTGCACTGCCATCAGCTGTTTCCACATACCGACCATGGTACTCGGCTGATGCTGAATCAAGAAGTGGCAAAGGCACAGGATCCTGATGAGCTGCTTGGCCACGCAGGCCAGGCACTCCTGCTGCATGCAAGCCTGGGCTACTGCTGCTACTACTGCCAACTGTACTGCTATCAAGTGCCAACATTGCAGCAGGAATTGGTCCTGAAGCAGCGTCTGCAACAGTGTAGGTCAGCGGTTGACCGGTCTGGTTGATCAGCCAGCAACCCCTACCACCAGATGTCAAAGCAGCGGCCTCAGCAGGGCTTGACAGACACAACAGCAGCTGCTGCAAGCGGTGCGGGTCCGCCTGCCATGCTGTGGCAGCTACTGTCAGCGCTTGAAGCTGCTGCAGTGCAATTATGCAGCTGGGGGAGATGGTGAGGTCCAGAAGATTGGATGCTAAGACTGCAGCCTTCAGCAACGACTCGGAAGATGAACCACCGGCATTTGCGCCAGGCTGAGCAAACTCCAATGATGCCTGTAACAAGCACGTCGACAGGGGGCAGCATGTCAGGGCTGACGGCAAGCTGCTCTCATGTTCTTGCGGTCAATCACCAGGCAACACTTGGATGTGCCACACAACGCTGCACATATTACTCTTACCTCTAGGCACCAAGGATCCAGCACTGGCTCCCAGCCCAACTTATCCACACTGTACACATCTGCCCTCAGCACTGACTTCAAGGACACTCTAACAACAGATCCCACATTAGTGCTGCGGCCAGCTCTGACAGTGGCAGATGCAGCAGCTGGTTGGGTGATGATCTGTAAGCGTACAGTCACAGGCAGCAGGGCCACCTCCAGCAGTGGAGTAGTACAGACCGCGAGAGCGCTACCAATGGTTGAACCTGGCAACAAATTTCCAATGCGGTTGGGTGAGGAATGTGTCCTGGGACTCCAGCTGGAAGCACTAGGCTGCAAAAGCCAGGGTTCTGGCTCGTCTGTACTGACTAGCACTGCCGCTTTGTGTACTGTGATGGAGCAGCATAAGCCTCTGGTTCTTGGGGCAGCAGATCTGCTGCTGTGGTCCCTAAGCCTGGACCTTGTGCCACTGAGCAAGTTGCAGTCTTGTGATGCTGCTACTGACTGCGCTGGCCGCAAGTAGACATCTGGTAAGCCACCAGGAACCGGGGCGACAGCTGCAACAAACTCTGCATATTGTGCAGCATATGCATCTGCACCAGTGCCGCGGTACTTACTTGGCCCTGCCATCGCAGCAGCAGCTGTTAGTGCTGGCCACTGTTGCAACAGCTGCTGCTGCAGATTGAGCAGCAGTGAGAGCCGCATGGTGGATACCCAGCAGCTTATGCTGCCCAGATTCACAACATAGCCCTGCTGAACAGCTGCAGATGAGACTGCTTGGCAATATGTGCTGGTAGTAGATGCTGGCTCTCTGACATGCACAGGAAGTGTAACAGCGATGGAGTCATCCAGCAGCCGAGACACTGTGGGCTGGTCCACTGATGGTATGCTATCAGCATTTGCCTGCTGTGGCACAGAATGCTGCATATCCTGACCTTGCTGCAACGAAGATGCAGACACGTGCGCGCCTTTCAGTAAGAGCACTTGAAGCTGTTCAGGAAGAGCTGCATGTGGGTCCACAGCAACAGAGGGTCGTGCAGTTGCTGCATCCCATTCTGCTGCTGATATGCTGACAGAAAGCTCTGGAACATCTAGGTCCTGCAGCTGCAGTGGCTGTTTCAACTTGTGCATACGCTGCTGAACAGTCATAGCATGGCTACTGCTGTCCACAACTGACAGCACTGCGGAAGCCTTGACTCTGATCACAATAAGCTGTGCTGCTAACTTGGAGTCTGAGCTAGAGGCATCTTCAGCCTGCTGCTGCTGCTGTTGTGCAGGGCTCTTGAAAGGAGTGCAGAACCAGCTGGCCTTGATGTTGCGACTGGACCCAGCTGCCGCATGTGCTGTTGGCGAACCATGAGCACCTGGGTCCTGCCATGGCCCAAAGTCTTTGCTTGACAGTGCCTTCAGTCCCATTTGCTGCTGTGCACTACTGCCATGATACACTATGACAGCAGGTGCATCGATAGGCGGTACAAACAGTGTCACCTGCAGCTGCTGCAAATCGATGCGCACGATTCTGCTGACAGCAACACTGACAACTGCCGCACCAGTCGAGGCAGCTGCAGGTTGCTGCAGCATGCGGCACTTGGAGTCATACACCACAACCTCCTGCTGATATGCTGCTTTGCTGGAGGAGAGGGTGGCCGATGAAATAGCGGCATTCACTGCTTGCAGTACACAGCCAGCAACCATGTCCCAACACCTGCTGTTCACCATCAGCTGCCAGTCATACAGCATGACAGACACATGCTGCTGCAAGCATCCTGCAGGCTCCGCAGCATCACCATTGCCGCCATTTGCTGCTTCTGCTGCTGGCAGTGCAGATGTAGCAGTAACAGGCGCTTGCTGATGAGCTTGTCCCTGTTTGCTGGTGATCGTTATGTGTGCTGCTGTTCTGGGAACAGCATCAGCTGCTGCGTCACTTGATGGGCTGCCATCACTGATCCTACCGGCAGTCAGTGACAACAGCAACCATCTGGCTTTGCCTTGACAACCATGACTCCCAAATCCCACCAACGGCAGTAGCTGTACATCAGTAACATTGACATCCCCTATGTGGCCCTGAGCTGCAGGGCTAGCCCCCTCTGATTCTACATCCCCTAAGGTGCTGATATCATCTGCCATTGAAGAATCCCCGGCGACTGAAAAGAACTCATCCTCAATGTCAAGCCAATGGCTGCTAAAGCTGAGTGGTACACCAGGACTTGCGCCCTGTAGGCCCTGACTGCTGCTGTCACCAGCCAAAGACAAGTGACTCGAGCGGAACATAGGAACCGGTGAACTGCTGCCTTTGTGAGCAACGGCGCCAGACGCAGGGCCCCATACACCAGTTGTTGTGTGTCTCATCCGACTGCGGCTGCCGCTGTCTAGTCTCTGTCGCAGTGGTGAACAGCCTGCTGCTGCTGTAGCAGGTGAGGAAAATTGCTGCGCATCCATCAGAGCAGAACCTGCTGCAGGTTTCAAGGACTCCAGGGCAGCAGAATACTGCACAGCAGCAGCTTCAGGCGGACTGCCGCCACTGACAAACAGTGCAGAAACACCTTGAGCTCCTGCTGCTGAACCCCACAAGTTGACAGAACCTGCTGGTGATGAACCCGAAGGATCTAACTGCCATGATGCAGCAATGATACTGTCTTGCGTTGCAATGGGCACGGCTGCTGATCCGGTAGGGGGAGGTGTGTTGCCGCTGGAAGCTACTGCAGCTTGCACCCCACCAACACTACTGCGGCCCTGCACACTGCTCCAGTTGCTGCCACTGCTGCTGTTGGCCAAGCTGGATGCAGAGCTGAGGAAAGTACTGCTGTTCTGGGGTGAGAAGAAGATATCCGAAGCATTCATGATGCTGCTTCTGGACTCTACACTGTGCCATGACTCCTTGGCTGATAGGAACTTGCTCAACATGGGTTGAGTCTGTTGCAAGCTCCTAGATGGCACTGACAATGACGATGAGGTCATGTTGTCAGGCCCAGAAACAGCAGCAGCAGCTGATGCTGCTGCCAATGCAAAGGCACTTGTAGGCCTGTACGAATGCGCTGGTACAGTACTAGCAGGTACCAAGTCCGTCTGCTGCTGCTGCTGCTGTTGTGATGTTATCTTCTTAATGTCGCAACTGCTGCAGCTTGCGTGCCTTAGGAGACTGACTGCAGGCAGAGAAGATGCAACCAGTTGCACACTGTCATGCTGCTGTTGTTGATGCTGCTCCATGCCCTGCCTCAGAGGCAATATTTCTACAGTCCCATGCTGCTGCCCAAGCTGACCACTGTCCTGCTGCTCATCTTCGGTTTGCCTGGGTGCTGTTGCACCAGCAGCTGGTGCATCCCCTGCTGCTGTTGTTGGTGTTGCTGCTTGTAGCCATTCATCACCATGCTCATCTGCTGTAACTGCATCATCTTCCTGCACTGCATGAAGTGCCAGCTCACTCCAACAGACTCTGCCGTCTAGCAGCGGCTGCTCACTGCCAGCGAACGGACCCTGCCCATGTTTGCATCCTCCGATGGCTGCTGTGTCTGACTGTGAATGGCGTCGGCTGATGTTAACTGGTTTTTCATCAATTCTGATCAATACTTGCTGCCACTGCAGCAACAAACCCTTGTCAGAGGTACCCGGAGCAGCAAGCAGCAGCAGCTGCAGGTCATCAACAGCGGCTGTCAAAGTGCTACTGTCATGATGCTTCTTCTTCTGCTTAGATCTCTCCTGCTGCTTGTCTCGCTTGGGAATAGCAGCAGTCCATGTCCGCCATTGCTGCTGCTGTCGGTCAACCAGATGCACGACATGCTGGATCTGAGCAGGCCTTGCTGACGCACCTACAGCTGGTATGTGCAGGTGCTGAACAAGATTGCTTGTTGTCCCAGAATGTTCTGTGACCTGCTGCGGGTCAACACGCTCCTCAGTCTGTCTGAAGACAACTGCAGGGACACTGATAACTGGCAACAGGTGGTCTGAACCAGAGGACTCTGGTAGGTACACAGCCAAGCCCTCAATAAACAGCACAGGACGCTGCTTGGACACCGCAGTTGGGGCAGCAGCAGAGGGTGGTGGCTGTGGTATTATATTCAGGCTGACTGACGGCAGCTGCAACAGCAAATCACAGACGACCTGTTGCAAGCCATGAACATTGCCCACTCCTTGGCCTGGTCTGAGCACACCAGATTGAGTAGCAACAGTACAGACACCAGCGGCTGCTGCAGTAGCAGCAGTACCGCCACCCCAAGACTGCCAACCTGTAGCTAACCTGCCTGCAGCAGACCTATGTGTACTGCCGTTGCACGATAGAAGCTGGCACTGCAGCAACTGCACTTGCAGGCCAAAGCTGGATCCCTCAACATTACGTCTATTATCCTTCTGGGCAGTATTTGCACCAGACCGCTGTGATTGCTTGCCGGGGTGAGAACCAGCAGCAGTGGCAGCTTGCACGGCAGCAACAAACTTGAGGATTCCATCCAGCCCTAGTGCAACGTTGTGGAGTTGTACAGATACTTGGGTGGTTGAGGTTGTTGATGTTCCTACACCCGATGCTGCCTGCTGATATGGCTGTGTATTGGTGATGTTCGCTGATATGCTAGCGAGTGAGTCCTGCTGTGCTGGCAACAGAAATAGACCGGTGTCTCCTGGGTGACCCTATAGTACAGACAACAGGGACATGGTCAGCTGAGTGCTTGGACAGCAGTGCAAAGCAAGCCAACTGCTACGTTGGCTGCTGTCCGTTGTTGACAAACCTTGTGTCCCAACTTGCAGAGGTTACTAGACACACACATCTGCCTGCATATCCGGGGAACCACACAGCACCCAAACGTAGTATATCTTCACAGGTGCTGGTCAGACTCTCTCCAAACCAGGTGAAGCACAAATACATAACTCATCATGGGGCGCACCTGAGCCTGCAGACCAAGTAAGGCCACCTGTGTCTCCTGCACTACACTCGAAGCCTTCAGCTGCTGTCGCCAGACAAGCTGTACTTGATCGATCAAAACATGATTCAGCAACCTCTTTACATCAGGTGTGGCAGCAGCTGCGCTGGGTGCTGAAAGCATATCCTGCAGCACCAGATCGCTGCAAGTGACTTCTGCCCTACTGCTATGTGTGCTGTGCCTGAACAAGACACGAAGCATACTGGTTTGCAACCTAAAATGCAGTGGCGAACCAGTATGGGTGTTCTGCTGCTGTTGCCCGGGGGGCTGTGGTTGCTGTACATGCTCTGTTGATACATCTGCAGATCTGTGACCCAAACCATTTTCATCATACTGTACATCAAGTTCTTCCCATAGCAACTCAAACTCAATCAGCTGTACATCAGGTGCAGTGACAACTCTGGGGGCAGGAAGCTGGTAAACATCAGCAGCTGCAACAGGACTCCCCTGCTGCTGTTGCTGCTGCACATCAGGTGGTGAAGGCAGGTGCAGCCCTGTGCTTGAAGGGGACATAGACTCCAGCAGACAATCAGAGTCGCAGCGATCCAGCTGTTGCTGTTGATGCTCATGCCCGGCAACAAGCGCAGCTGATGCATCAGCATGCTGCTGCTGATAGTCACCCAGTGATGATCTGGCTTGATGTTCTGCACCTAATCTGGCCAAGCTCAAGCAGAGCCGCGTAGAATCAACAGTACAATCACTAGCACCTGCTGCTGTGTGTGACCCATGCACAGAACTGGGAGCCGCCAGCCATCTCTCGATGTCAGAGTCGGTGGGCGAAGGTGGCTCTGTTTGTGGGCTTGCACTAGCATCAACAGCTGCCTGTGGAGGGTGATCAGCATTAAGAGGTTTCTGCCCCTGCTGTCTCTGTGTCCCTGCAGCCAACTGCTCTGGCAAGCTAAGCCGGTAGCAAGTGACAAACTCTGCCAAAGGTAACCGCAGCTGAAGCTGTAGAACTTGCATTAGCTGCCGCACAGAACTCACTACTGATGCAGTCACTGTGCTACTTAGAGGAGGCAGCTGTAAGCCAACTCTGACCAGTGGCAGTTGCTGCCGCTGCTGCAACTGCTGCAATTGTCGTGATTGGGGCAATGGCCGAGCGACAGGAGGTGCGCTTCTTGATTCCGCCCCGTCATCGCTACCAGCTGGGATGCTGTACAGCAGGTCAGCATCCCGGGCGGACAGTCCTTTTCTTGCTGGACGTGTCACCACCACACTGCCTTGCACAGCAAGCAGCTTCAGCAGCTCTTGCATTTGTTGCTGTGGAACTGCTGCAGTCTGGCCGGCACGTGTACCTGCATCTGCTGGCTGCTGCATGCTCAAGGTCAACAGGGCAAGCTGCAGGGTGTACTGCTGCTGAAGGAGCTGTGGCTGACTAGCACCAGCAGCTGCAGGAATCGTCGTGCTTGCACATGTGCGGGAATGGCTGCCAGCTTCACTCCTGCCACTGCTGTCGGACGCATCAGAGTCAACTGTGCAGCTGCTGGTGTTTGTACCTACACCAGACTCCTCACTGCCTTCCTCCAGGAGCAAGTCCTCAGTAATTGTGCTCTCACAATCTGACTGGCCTTCTGCTGCTGATTGCTGCTGTACAGACTCTACAGGGCTGAGCTTCAACCCTTGCAGATGCACAACAGTATTCAAACCGGACTCATAGTTCAGCTCTGTGGGTAACACAACCAAAACCTCCTGCAGCACCACTGACAGCTGCAGCTGCAGCAACCAAGCGGGGATCTGCACTGAGTGTGTACCTTGTTCAGCTTGTCGGTCATGATTTGTGAACCTGTGTATCCCATGGGCTGCCTGTACAACAGCTGCTGCAGCCCTTTCCTGTTGCTGCAGAGTGTCCTGGGGCAGTTGCTGCAGCATACTCAGCACGCCCACCACGCAACCAGGCCTTGCCAACAACTGCAGCTGCTCCAGCTGCACAGCAACACTCTTGCTTGAGCCTGAAACATCAACTGCAATGCTTAGTAGCGGCTGCTTGATGGGTGTATGAGCAGCTGCTGCCGTGCTAGCATGACCGGCAGCCACTGCAGCAGCATATGACTTGGCACCGCCAGCAGGCTTGTTCCTTGCACTGGACACGGCAGGCATGGACATGTCTCCCCAGCCATATGCCTCAGGGCTCTGTTGCTGCAGTCCAGCTCCCTGCCTAAGCCCCAACCCAGTCAAACCCAAACCCCAACCCTGACTGGGACGGAGGCTGCTGACCCTGCTGGCTATTGCTACCGGTGAAGCAGGATCCAAGCGCTGCAGAACACACTCTCTGACACCAGGATCACTGCAGCAGTCAAACAGCCGAAACTCCTGCAGCTGCAGCTGACCTGACAGGCTGTGGTCCTTGACCTTGCCTTGTATGCTTGTGCCTTCAATGTCAAATACAAGGAGCTCCCTGCGCAGATGAGCCTCAGTACAGTCTTGCACAACTGCTCCTAGTCTCAACAGCTGCCAATTGAGAGCGATACAAGGTGAAGCAGTGGGTCTTGCAGGGCCTGTCTGGCTGCCAGTCACATCTGCTGCTGTTGCCGTGCCTATGGCTGCCGCTTCAGCCCCAGGAGCACCACCAGTCATTGCTGCGGCAGTAGCTGCAGCTGCTGATATGCCTGTAGCTGTGCCATCTGCGTTTCTGCTGTGCAGAAGAGACAGCAGCTCATCCAGATCTGCCTCTGTAGGCATGCTGGTTCCACTACTGCTGCTGCCAAAGGACTTTCCTGACGCTGCTTTGCCGCTGCTGGTTGACACTGCTGACTGTGCATTGGGGTAGAGGAAAGTGCCAATTGCTGAAGTGCCCCATGCGAACCAGCTCCTGTATCTTTCAGTCTCTGCATAAGATTGCAGGGCTATGGTCAGTACAGGAAAACCTGCGCATTCTTGTGAATACTCTGACACTGCGTCTGCATGCACACAGAGTGCAGTGATCCACAAACCAGCTAGTCTGCTGGTTACTAGCCCCAGCAGACAGGAACTTTAAGCACATACCTGAGCTGTTAGCACTGCGATCCAGGGCAACTTCAGCCAATGACCTGCATAGCAGGATGTCTTCCACCTCTAGCTCCTGCTCCAGCTTGGTCAGCTCAGCAGACACATCTTGGTAAGAAACACCCAGTGTCTTGCCTATAGCTTCAGGTGCAGTTTGTGCATCGCATGCAACAGCTGCAACAGCTGCTGCACATTGCAGCTCACTGCCTTTGACAAATCTTGTTGCTTCGGGCGTCATTGATGTGCTGCTGTCTGATGCAAGTTCATCTGCTGTGCTGGTGATATTGACAACTGATGTGGGGCTCACAATTGTGCTGATTGGCGCTTGCTGCAAGGAGTCCAGCTTCTGCTGGTACAGATGCACATACCGCCTACAGGGCACAGAGTACAACAATCAAGCCGTGGACCATGACAGCGAACACTTGTGCATGCAGTATGAGGCTGATAGAAGCTTCGTGCAAGCAGCAGGCTCACCACATGCTGTCCTCTGCATCGGATCAAGACTTGCTCCAAGCCTCCACCAGCAGCTGCATGAACCCTTGACGATGATGTGCAAGCATGTCAGCACTCACCTCCTAGACATGACCTCACTCCTGCGCAGCACACGGCCTTGCTGCTTCCGTCGCCTACTGCGCAAGTCTGCAATGATGGCCTGCACTGCATAATGCCAGACTTGGAGCCAAGTGACAGGTGCTCCAACACCACAGCGTCCTGTTGGCACTACACAAGGGCTGCACTGCCTGCTGTGCTCGCAGCTGCTGCGGCCATCATCTTGAAGCCCAGACGTGTTGGCACCGCTGCTTTGATACGGGTGCCGAGGGTTTCTCTGTCTTGTGGCCTGCAGTTCTGTTATCCATCCAGGTGGCCGATACCTGCCATACTTGTTGCGCTTTGCCCATATAGTGGCATCATCAGCTAGACGTGCCATACCCACCAGCTGCTGAGTGCTGAGCTGCAGGGCTACTTCTGGCGCTCCTATAAAAACATCACAGGCTAGTCCTGTGCTGATGCTGCTGTTGCTGCTTTGCCCTGCAGCAACTGCACTGCTTCTGCCATGGACTGTAACCTCCATAATAGCTTCCATTGGCGCAAGAACGTAATCTGTGGGGTGCAGCTCAAGCTTTGCTGCTGCTGCTATTGGAGTTGCTGTGAAAGCCTGTCGCGTATTGCCAACCATTGCAGATATACGCGTCTGCTGCTGGTGTTGCTGCCTCAATGCCTCTTCGTGCTGCACGCGCCTGGGCTTCCAGTAACAGCTCCAGCCATGAATATGAAGCTGCCGGACAACCTTGGCTGCTGCTGCTGGCTCCATAGGCTTGAGCCCTGCAAAGGCTGCTAGGATATCTGGCACTCTGCCAGGTACTACTGTAGTAAGGCTGCCCAACTGCACACCAAAGGCCTCGTACTCGCTGGTACTACCAGCAGACGCCTGCAAATGAATGTCACGGAGGCGTTGGAAGGCCCGCAATCCTCGGCAATCCATATGTAACCACTAAATTGCAAGCACCAAGCAGCAGACTGCTGGTGAGGAATTGTGTGTGTTGTCATTGTGACTGCGGACATATGTGACTGCTGCATACCCACCTCAAAGTACACATGTACATTCTTGATAGTGACCTGCAGTCTGTTCAGCAAGAAACTGGCTACATAGTCCACAATGGCCCATCCCCAACTGCTGCCTACAGCAGGGCCTGCAGCTGTTGCTGCTGTGGTGTTTGCTGCTGTTCCTGCAGCAGTTGCTGCAGCGTAGTCTGCTTGTTGCTGCGTGGTGGCTCCCCTGCCAGTTGCTGCGACTCTGCTGCCCAGCTTTGCAAGTTCTGCAGCTGCTAGCTGAGCCTGCTTTGCTGCCTGCAGCCTGCGTAGAGCTGGACCCTCTTCCCAATCGCTTTCTTCCCGAGGGGACACACACAACGCCACGTCTGACAGCTCGACCACCAAAGCACCCCCTCTCCACCTGCCCCATGGTATCTGCATAGCATGCAGTACATCTGCCACCGTTTGCAATCTGCAGGGTCAACCTGACACACCAGGTGGCTTGCAGGGTTGACAACAAGCTCAGATACATTGGACATGTGATATTGGAGCTTGCATGGGAGAGCTTTCAGGATGGAAGCATGTAACAGTTAGTGCTTCAATCCAAACCACACTCAAAAACACCAAGCGATCAGCTAAGTTATCTGTACCAGCTGCAGGACAATCACATCAACAGTGCGTCACTGCCTATCGCTGTGTGCTCAAGTCTTGCTAATTCACCTGCAGCTTCAGCTGTCCAATAGAACCTCCTTTGATCAAAAATGGCAGCTGTAGATGATCAAACGCATCCACCCTGAGCTGGACATGGTCAAGTGTGCCTTCTCCTGCAATGCATAGCAGCAGTAACCCGGCTGTACAGTCTGGTGTCATTGGCGCATGCTGCCTGCATGCTGCTGATCATACATGCATCTGAGTGAAGGGCTAACTACAATGGAAATCAGCCACAGAAGCTCAAGAAATTGGCGGCCAAGAGTGAACAATCCCAGTTATCTCGGGAACACCCAAATCTGGTTTCATGTCAGCCTGCATACACTTGCCTCCCCATAGAGAGATCCTGAGTCGATCCCGTTGGACATCCACAAACTTTCCGAGATAGTTGGCCAGCACATCCGCTGCCCAATTCTCAAACATCTCTCACGGTGGCAACATCATTCTTGTAGGCATGCCAAGAGTGACGCCTTGCAGACTATGATGTCAAATATGTGAACTAAGAAAAGTTCAACACACGTGTGCCACCCCTTGCACCAGCAACAAGCTGTGCAGGTGTTAGACAAGTGAATTAAAACGACAAGGGGAGCAGTTCGCAATACAGGTGCCACTATGAAAATGACGTATTGTTATTGTGCATTGAGTCGAAAGGAAACCGCATGCTGCGTTTGCATACTGTACTGCTAGCCTGATGGTGATGGGTGTACTCTGGAAATTCGAAACTTGGGCAGTTGATCCTCTTGCTATGGCTGGCTGGACACTGTCATTTTCTTTTTGCGTTTAACACCGGGAGGTTGGGTTGGTCTTCGGTCACACAGGTCTATCAATGCAGCCATGACAGCTGCTTTCCAAGGGTCATACTTCAAACCATTGCTGCCTTATCTGTTGGTGGCCATCATCTGTCAGTATGGCGGCTGCTCTGAACATCCGTCCAGTCATACGAGCAACTGGGCGGTGCTGGTCGCCACGTCAAAGTACTGGTACAACTACAGGCAAGTACATCACATGCTCAGGTGTAGAGCAGTTGTAACGGCAGGAACACGCCCCACAACCCCTGTGTAGCACGATCATAGGTTCAATCGCAACTATCGACCCCAAAACAGCCAGATTCAAACTGACAGTCCAGTGACCTCTGTTCTTGTGGCCGCAGGCACATAGCCAACACTCTGAGCTTCTACAGAACAGTCAAGCGGCTGGGCATACCAGACAGCAACATCATTCTCATGTTGGCAGAAGACGTTGCTTGTAACAGCCGCAACGCTTACCCAAGCCAAGTTTTCAATGATGAGTCCCACAAACTTGACCTATATGGCAACATTGTAGAAGTAGACTACCGCGGGTATGAAGTGACAGTTGAGAACTTCATCAGGGTGCTAACAGGTTTGTTGTGCCAGGAACTGCATGGCCATATGCTTGCTGTGAAGCAAGTCTGTATGCGTCACACAAGAGGCAGCAGAGAGCAAGTACCACCTGGGGATTCATCTGTTTGATGTGCAAACCCATGAAGCAGGGCTTCAGACAGTACTTGCAGTGCCCAAGCAGCGTATACGTCCTTGTCCTGCAGGGAGACATGATCCTGCTGTACCCAGAAATCAGCGCATGTTGAGTGACAAAGGCTCTAATGTCCTGGTGAGGATCAAGTCCAGCTTTTCACCACACTGCAAACCTTCATCAAGCCGTCAAGCTGCAGTCTCACATGCAACACTGCAGCAGATCCCAGCAGATGCTGCTTGCTGAAACAAGTCCTCAAGCACTACTCAAGTGCATGCCTTTGCAGCTGTGTAAACCACCAGTCACCTGTCCTCCATCGCTCCTGCAAGTTGGTATCTACAAGCACATGTTGCTGATCGCTCTATCGGCACTCTATCTGACGTACTTATGCTTATATGCCCTTTGGAGTGACCGTCTTCCTTGTCTTTTGAATTTCCCATCAGGTCTACATATCTGGACATGGAGGCAATGAGTTCATGAAGTTCCAGGACACGCAAGAGCTCATGGCCCAAGATGTGGCAGATGCCATACAACAGATGTATGAGAAGGGCAGGTACAGGGAGCTGCTGTTGGTGGTGGAGACATGTCAAGCAGCAACACTCTACTCCAAGATACAGTAAGTGGCACCAAGGGACATTTCCTGTAGTTCTCGGAGAGCTGCAGGACTAATGTGACAGCAAAAAGTTGAACAAGCCTGGGGACACTGCTCCTTGTACATATAGCCCATCGCTCTAGTCTGCACCATATGCTGGCTGTAGCACTCAAGTAGTCCAGCT